>APFE031035505.1:34753-61413 GCA_000404065.3 Pinus taeda | reverse complement strand
TTACATTATCACACATTGGGATTCGTGCGGTACCTTGGTTTCCATTTGACCCTATTGGTGGATACCCCGCCTCTGTGTCAGCTTACATTATTGGTTGGTTCAGAGGGTTTCTGCCGTGCGCTAGCTACATCTTGTGTATGCCGGAAACGTACCTTGGTTCGGTTACTACATTCTTCTTCGTCCGATTCCTTCCACATTATTGGCCTACGGGTTACACTCGCGCTAGATTGATGAAGGATGCCTTAATGCCTTCCTTCTAGCAGATCTTTCCCTATCGACTTCGACTCGTTGCTCTGGGGCAAAGATCTAGAGTCCATTTGGCAGTACCTTGGGGTTTACAGTCATTAGTGGCAGATCCTTCGCTATCGACAGTGGGAAACCATCATTGTCTCCTGATTGATAGATTCTTACAGGTGTTCGACGCGAGCTCATTTATTCGCACTTGCTAGTTTGTACTGGGTACCTTGATGCTCATTATCATTATCGGTGAGTAGTCTCGCATTTGTTAACGGTATACATTAATGACCGGTAATCAAACGATTTCTCACATGGTCGACTTCAGATCATTTATTCCCATGGTGTAGAAATGTACCACGGCGGTCGGTGAAGACCTCAGGTTGTATCAGCATCCATTGGTTCACTTGATAGTTGCTCTTGTTACTGCTAGTTGAGACCATTCTACCTTATATGTTGCAGTCAGTCATGGCGAAATTCTATATGCTGGCACCTAAGTTTGCAGTGCAGTACCATCCTTGTCCATCATGTTCAATTGGTACCTTTTGGGATCAGTCTTTGATATCAGTGATCCGTTGTATCTTCCAGCATCATTGACAGTTTATATGTGATATTCAGACATGTACTTGTTCGATCATGATCAGATGATCCATTATGTATTTTACAGTCATTTATACTTGTATACTTAGGTATCCGCTTGTACTTGTGCGGACATGCTGCTTTTTCGAGCATGGGTATGCCGCCACAGACGGTGTTTCTTCCTAATCTCTTTGTGGCTTGGCAGGCTGACTTCCGGTGAAGTACTCCTAGCTTTTTTGTCAGGTTTCCTTTCCATGTCTTGCTTCATAATTTCGGCCATCATGTACCCCTTCTGACCTCATATATTAGGGGGCATCTGTTAATAGCTCAAATCTCACCATTTTGGTTTGTGATGCTGCACTCATGGCCTAGGGCAACCCTCCTTCCAGACCTGGTCCCAAAATCTAAAAAAACAATGTTTTATTCCCTGTACGCGACATTGCCCTGAGTTAAACGCGTGTATACGCGGGTTCATACATACCCAACCCGCGTATATGTATTAAAACACTTAAAAAAAATATAAAACTCCTTATTTTCGGGTGGAGTTCGCGGGTTTTACCTGCTGATCACCTGTTAGTGCCCGTGGCCTCAACTGTCCCCAACCAATTCCTAACTAAAAACCTACTTTGGAATTGGTATAAAAAGACACCTAAGGGAAGGCCTAAGGGAGGAGAGAGTATAGAGAAAGGTTATTATACCGAGATTTCCCTCTAATCAGGTCTGAAGACCCTTGTGCCCTCTTCACTTCCCCCATCTTGTACAGGAAACCCTTGTTTCCTTGTGATTTGATGTTCATTTCTTAGTCATGACATCTTGGAGTGAGTATTGGAAGGTGACCTACTAGAGGCTTGAGGCGGGACGGATCCAGAAGGAGGCTGAGCTTTGAGCCTGCAGAAGTGGTTCAGGTGATATTGCTCTTTTTTGTACTATTCTGTTTGTCTAATAAAGAAACACGTCTTGTTCCCGATATGCTTCTTTCTTTATGTTGATGATGTTCATATTTGAATTTCATGTATGAATGGATGTCTAAAAGTTTATAACTAACTCGTTTCTTATATAACATAAAGATGATTTTTATGTAAATCTTTGTCCATATACTGCTGTATTCCTTGGAATTGTTGTTTTTGCAGGACAAAGGAGCGGAAGGGACGTGAAGAAGGGTTTGCACCCTTGAGGAACTACCCAAATGTAGGACCTGAGGTATGTCCTTCTCACCTTAGAAATAGCTTTTTCTAGCATAATGGCTGTGTGTGTGCATGTTTCTTGATTTGGACAACTTTCAGTCTACTAGGGTTCCACCCAAGAGCCTTAGGGGATAATATCCCGCAACAATGGGATCCCCCAAGGATAGTTTTGGGGCTAAAATCCCATGTTTTGGGTCGAATTTTGTAATAAATTTGTAAATAATCTGCATTTTGTGGTTGCGTAGCACGAAGGTGTCATGAGTTATAAAGGGTTGTTTGCCCTTATTTTGTAAAGTAACGTTGACTATAAAAGATCTGCCTATGGTCCATCGACCATGGGATTGTATAAAAAGAGCTAAGTAAGAAAGCTCTAAGTAGTCTTAACGAATCATAAGTTGTAGAACAAGTCTTGAGTGATAAGGGGAGAAGCCTAAGTTTTAGGTCTTACTGTAGGTAGAGGCTCTGCAACTGAGTGCACAGAGGCCTCGGGTGGATGTCTACAGATGAGTACGCACACCCTTGTAGCTATGTGCGCAGGGAAGATAGAGTCTATAATCATCTGAAGATATCAATAAAGAGAAGCATTTTACAAATTATGTGTCTTTGTTTCTTGCTAATGCATCTTGTCATACTAGGTATGAATTTCATTTATAATGCTTATATGATGCAAAAGTGTATGTAATTACGTTGGATAATTGAATGCAAGTAAGAATATCTGTTTACCTAGTGCTTACTATGATTGTTTAATAGGATAAGTAAGATGCTTACAATAATTTGGGAATCTGCACGCTACACTACCCTAGTAGCACAAAAGTACCTGGATTGTAGGTTAGGGTTGCACGAAGGCCAATCATACCCCTTCACAGACGTACTGAAGGGCGGAATAAAGGGCTAGACTGATAGAGCCCTAGAACATAATGACCTGCATGAAAGCAAGAATAAGAGGAATATACCAACATCATGACCATCTCAAGGTGCAGAAACTTGGTTCCAGCATCCCACCATACTGCTTCAAGTGAGACTTCGGTTTGTGCTCCGCAGGTTGATGCTGAACCTGGGTCAGGCCCCACCAATCCAACACTAGTGAAGTAGCTATATACCCCAGTGTACAAAGCATGTCGTGCTTGCTTCAGACCATACAACACTCTCCTGAGTTGGCACATATATGACTCAAGGTCCAAGGTTTCAAAATCTTCGGGTTACTCTATGTACACCTCTTCCTTGATCACGCCATTGAGGAAGGCAGTATTCACATCCATTTGATGGATATTTCAACCTATCTGTGCTGATAGTGCCAAAATAGATCTGATCGATGAGTACCTTGTAATAGGAGAAAAGGTCTCCTTTTTTTTTTTCTATATTCAAGCTTTTGTGATTCATAATGAATTAAACAAAGAATTTTGGTAGAAACCACATGAGAGAATTTTTTGGCTGATGCGTTTCGAACCAACAAGTGTGGTTCATCATGAGGACTAGATGAAGAGGCAGACCATGGCAAAGGCTTAAATAGAGAGCAATGTAGAGACATAATTTCAAGTAACGACTATATTTGAACAATAATGTTTAAATTATAATATTAATTTATTAATGTATTAAAAAAGTATTATTAAGTAACGGCTATATCAAATGGCTAGTTTTTGAAAAGTATATTTAAATAATGATATTATTTCATTAATTTATGGAAAATATTAATAGGTAGCGGTTATATTAAATGACTAGTTTTTGAAAAATAATATTTAAATAATGATATTAGTTTATTAATTTATTAAAATATGAATATGTAATGTCTATATTAAATGGCTAGTTTTTGAAAATTAATATTTAAATTAATTTATTAAAACCAAATATTACCGGTTTATGAAAAATAATATTTAAACTATGATATTAGTTTAAAAATTTATTAAAAATAATTATTAATAAGTAACTCCAATATTAAATAGCTAGTTTTTGAGAAATAATATTTAAAATAAATAAATAAATAATCAAAGTCAAACTTTAAAGGAGGGGAGTAAGAAATTATAAAAGCGAGTGAAGACCCTAAAGCATAGTCAATCCCCCTACCTGTTAAAAGCCATGGGCCACAAATTTGGCCTTATGCTTCTTGACACTACCATCTCTAGCTTTCTTTACCTTGTAAAGCATATAGGATCTCACAATTGAGTTGTCCTTGAGTCTTGGGACCACATCACAAACATTGTTTCAAACTATGGAGTCATACTCCTCCACCATCGCATCAACCCAAACCGGCTGCTACACTTCTTCCTGAAAGAAGGATGGCTCTATCACAACACATGCACCCATAAGTTCCATGTATCCAGTGTACCTCTCATGTGACCTCCTTTGTCTATGGTGAGAAGAGGTTGCTCCCACATTCTCGCTTGCGTCGTCCAACAATTTGTCAGCCTCTTTAGTGTGCTTTCTTCCCTTTCTGCAAGACTCTTCTTGAGTTTATGTCTCCACTCTCTAAACCTCTACATGTGGTTGCTCCACATCAATTTCAGGCTCGTCAACCTTAGGAGCTAAAAGCTCCTCATCTGCATGTAGCTCAAGCTCGCTGTCAAGGCTTACTCGCATGGACTTATCGTTATCAACCTTGATATCCCTACGACTCACTGTCATCTGACTGGTCGATATATACACGAGATATTTGTGGGGTGTATCAGTGTACCATAAACCAATGACCCAAAAATCCTGAAGTGACCAACATCTAGCCTCTTACTGGAATAAGCCTCCTCTGGTGTCTTCATCTAATGTGGGATATGGTACTGACCATAAACCACTTTGTTGCATGCCTTAACCCACAAGTGTATTGGTAGGCCTTGATCATGCAACATTTCCCTCGTTGCCCCTACTATGCTCATGTTCTTCCTCTCGAAAATACCATTTTGTTGAGGGTTATGGGGAGTCGTCAAATCTCATTTAATCCCTTCCATTGCACAAAATTTCTTAAACTCATTGGAGGTACACTCACCACCATTATCACTCTGTAGAGCTTTAACCTTCTTGCGAACATCTTTCTCTACCAATGCTTTGAACTCACAAAACTTTGTGAAAGTTTGATCCCTTTTTTGCGTAAAAGATAGCGAGCATTTACGAGAACAGTTATCAACAAATATAACATAATACCTTTTTTTTGGTCGTGGATTCTGTTGAAAATGGTCCACACACATCTAAATGGAATCTCTCCAAAATAGTCTTTGCTCGACTATATTTGTCTCTAAAGGAAGACTTGTTGTATTTTCCCAAAGTACAACCCTTGCATGTATCGACTTCCTGGAGCATACCTTTGGGAAGTTAGGTAGCGATTTGCAACAATATCTTCAAGGCCCCATGATGCAAATGTTTGAATCACCTGTGCCACAGCTCATCAATGTCGTGGCTCAATATCTTTTCTAATTTTGAAATCAAAGCAGAAAAATCCTCTACTACCTCTATCTTATAGATATTCTGAACTCGAATCCCTATCTTCTTTACTTAACCAGTGGGTATGTGTTGTAGGAACACATTTCCTTTCAAAAATAACAGGTCATAGCCTCTATCCTCGAGCACGGAAATAGATGCCAAGTTCTTCATCAGTCTGGGTACATGCATAACATTCTTCAAGGTGAGTGGAGCCGCACGCTTCATCTAAAAATTAATAGTGCCCACACGAGTAACATTATACTTACCGTCACCACCCATATCGATATGCGTCTTGATATATTTATCCTCCAATTCACTTAATAACTATTTGTTGTCGGTCATGTGGAAATAAGCTCCACTATCTAAGTACCATGCACTTCCCATCATTGAAGACATTATGCATACAATGAGGGAAAAGTCCAATTCGAATTGGGAGGCCAAGGCCTCACCCTCCACTCCTCCTGAGGAGTTTTCCTTGGACTACTTCTATGGACAATTTGTAACAATGTTACCCATCTTGTGACAATGAAAGAATTTAACTTTCATCATGTCCTGCTTCTTACCTCCATGATGAGAATCTGATTTGGGATGAGAAATTTACCTTTCCCCTTCCTCACCTTAATAGCCAAGGCATAGTTCTATTCATCACAATTTTTTATGAAGAGCCATCCCTAGTGTTCCTCCTAATTTCATCATGCATCAAATTTGACCATAGTTGTTCCCAATCTAGCAGCTTCTCCCAACCATTGACAGAGGCCTGATAACTATGCCAACTCTTTTGGAGTCCAAGAAGAGCAACACTCACCATATCCTTCTCAGAAACTATGATTCGAACACTTCCAAGTTCATCCTGACGTTGAGTAAACTTGGTCAAGAACTTTTGAATTGTGTCACCTTTCTGCATCTCGATTCTATGAAGTTTATCCTTTAGTAGCGACTTCCTTTGATCATTGTTGTTAGGATACAAGTCTATCAATGTTTTACACATAGCATGCAGGGTTTCCTTTCCATGGAGACTTGAGACAATATGATGTCGAACACCCTTAAGGATTATCTGCCTTGCCTTCGCCACACACTTCTTCCACTTGACCAAGTTTTGTGCATCAGTAGCTGTTAGTTGTTGGCTTAGGATTTGCTTGTTTAAGAAATTCTTTCAGGCCATTATCCTATGGCACAACCTCCATCCTATCCCTCCAAGCTATGAAATTCAAGATTCCCTCCAAGGCATACTCAAGCCGCAACCCATGGAATGTCATATGCCAATTGTGAAGTATGTATGCAAATTCAAATTTCACCTATAACATGGAAACTCAAAACTTCGAAATCTCCTCTAGAGAGTTTTTTTTAAATCAACGATATCTCCATCATATGAACTCTAATTCTACCGATTTTTTTTCAATTTCGGTATCTTTTCCCAAGGAATCCAGATCTACAATTGTTTTTTGAAAATTGTGCACATAAAATCTTATATCTTGTCTACAAACTATCAGCCCAAAAAATAATCTTACTCTAATACCATGTCGAAAATCTTGTAGATTCACAAGCTAATGCAATTTTCTAAAGAAAGATACAAGAATCTACTTCTACTCTTTATAGTGGAAGCCCATAAAGATCAAGCAAACAATAATAAATAGAGGGAAAGAATAAAAGGCGCATAACATAATAAATATCGGGGAAATACACTGCTCAAAACCTCACTATAGGTTTTGTATTAATCCAGAAAATCAAGATTAAATTACAATGCTTGTTCTCTGTTGAAAAATCCCAGCATTCATCAAACTCAATCTCCAACTGATAAGCAAGTTGAAGGCCAAATCTTAGCCTCTTCACAAGCTCTCCAATTATCTATTCCAATGTGTAATTCCTATGGAGAATAGCTTGTATTTAATGGGAAATAAAGCCTCTAAAAATAGCACAATCCCTCAAGGATCAGTTCCCGAATGCATGCACTATTAGTGCAACATAGGAAAATGTAAAACAAATAGTACATTGTCGTTGCGTTCTAGTCTCAACTGGGTCTTTCTTAGAATTGGCATGCATGAGTTTCTCATGAGTAAATATTCAATTAACTATAGTAGTATCGGTGGAGTTCACTAGTGTCACCACTGAGTGTTAACTCACTATTAGTTCTCTCAATCAGTTTCATAAATAATTAAACTAAATTGACTCATGAAACTGAGTCTTTTATTTTACAACTCACAATTAACTCACACTGGATTCCTGCAAAGTAGGGAGAACATGTACATGACTTCCAAAAGACATCCAACTCAAATTTCCTAAGTTAAGTAAGTTTAATAAACTTAATTTAACTATTTTAATTTTCTATGAGAATAGAATTTGAATTTAATTCGCAATTTAATTCAAGGTGAAATTAAACTAGAATTTCTTGTTGCCATTTCTCAACATTTATATATATTCTAAGCTTGTTAGACTACATTTTCATCACGCCCAATATAACACCCCAAACGTGGCGGGGATTGGACCATTGGCTTCAGATCAAGGAGTGCCTTAATAAAGTACTAGATCACCATCTATCCAAGACCCCGTGGACTCACTAAAATGTTATTCTTATTATAATTAATAATAATAATAATAAATATAATATAATAATAATAATAATAATAATAATAATAATAATAATTTAGCCTTGGCGAGGGAGCTCACAGGAACTAGGGTTTTGAAAACGGGGTGACAAGCACCAGTAGGTAATGATGGAGGGGCTTGGAGGAGGGAGCCCTACTCCCTCCTATAGTGATGTGGTTTCGAATAGAGGCAAAGAGGTGAGTTTGAATACTTTCAGGAATCCACACGAGGTAGAAGTAAAGATAACTGACACTCACAAGCCGGGAAGCAACATTTCCCAAGAAAAGGATGGGACCCACATGGAAGCTAGGTGAGAAAATATTCCTGGTGACATTAGTCAGAGAACTGAGAAAATGTCTACAATGAGACCATGTAAGCCCAAGGCTAACATTAAACCCCTGGTGGTCTTAAATGATCCATCCCTTCAGGTTCACAAAGAACATATGGTGATTTATGCAGTTATTTTCAAGTTCATGAGCATATGGCTTAGGGCAAAAGCTTTGCATACTTGGATAAGGAATAACTAGAAAATGAAGGGAGAAATAAATCTGCATCTTTGCTCCAAGGGTTTCTTCACAGTGGTTTTCACTAACCTAGAAGACAAAGATAGAGTTTTCGAAGGAGGAACCTACTTCTATGATGCCGCAAGTCTCTACATGCGACCCTAGGTGATGAACTTTGTTCGTAAGTGAGAAATGTTCACATCAGTCCTGGTATGGATTATATTATACTCCTTACCTTTAGATTACTAGCTGTCGGAATCATTGAAAGTTATAGGTAACAAAATAGGGCATTTCGTAAAGATATCAGAGGTGACTCTCTGAGGGAAATATACCTCCTTTGCCCACATATGTGTCGAGATGGACCTATCGGGAGCACTCACAGATGAAGTCATCCTAGAAGTTTATGATGAGGAATGGATACAGGTAGTCCACTATGAACACATCCCATTCAGATGCCGTAAATGTCATGAACATGGGCATCTCTTCAGAGACTGTTCGCTCAACAAAAGGGAGGAATTATTAAAAACCAGCAAAGGAAAAGACCCTAAAGGCTTCACCAAAGTGGGAGGAAGATGAAAAGAAGGGGGAAAAGTCCCCAAAATAAATCTAGTGAAAGAAAGATACCAAGTCATAATAATTTCAAGATCTTAGAAGAAGAAGGAGGAGAAAATGGAATGCAGAAGAAAATACAAGACTATCAAATAGAAAAAGAAAAAGAGGACAATATGGAAATCATATAGGAGCACAATGGAAAAAAGGAGGACACACCAAGCATCTTGGAACCTAGAAGTGACATTGAGATGACCCCAAGTGAAGGAGGCATGGAGGACCAAGACCTACAGGAGATCCTAGAGAGGGAAAACCTGGAACTAGAAAAGTTTCTAGAGCAGGGAATCAACGCAGGAATAGAATCTCTACCACAAGAAGAGTTTGATTGAGTACAACAGCCATTCCTCTAAAGGTCTCCCACAAAGGCAACAAGAGTCACAAGGAACCATGATAGCCAGGAGATCTGAGGGGTTAAATCAAAGGAGAAAATAACACAACACTCCACCAAGAACCCAGGAAAGAAAAGAGGATGCAAGCGACAGAATGAACTACTGACAGAGTGTGGAAAAATCATGATCAATTCAGGTAAGATGAAAGATCTCACCAGCTACTCCTTTACAAATACATCATTATGAAGGTTATAACTTGGATCATTAGAGGACTAGGGAGTAAAAGGAAACAGAGAAATCTTCGTAATAGAATAAAAGAAGAAAAATGAGATATGGTATTTATACAGGAAACAAAATGTTTAGTAGACAAAATAAGAGAGTTGAACAGCAAATGGCTTATTAAGTATGATTATCTAGAATTCAAAGCAAATTTGGAATCCTCAAAAATTTGGAATCTTAGATGCTAAGGCATTAAGAAACCACCTATCAATTGTTATCCAACTGTTTGGGGACAAGGATAGCTCTTGATCACAAATGTCTATGGTCCTCAACTTCTGGGTGACAAACTCAGGCTCCTCACCTCTCTTAAAGAGCTGAGAGAGAGACATCCAGTAGTACCCTGGATCTTGGGAGGGGACTTCAATATGATCATAACTCTCACAGAGAAAAAAGGAGGAACTGGATCACTTGGTAGAGACTCAATAGCCTTCCAGAACTTTCTTAACAATATGAGACTGGTGGATATGGATGCAATAAATAGCATCTTTAGATGGAACGACAAGAGAGGAGGAACTTCCCACGTAGCCTTGATATTATACAGATCCATAATTTGGGAGGATATCCTACTCAATAACCATTTCATGACTACTTCCATCCTCCCTTTTGGAGGTTCAGACCACTGTCCCATTCAGCTGGAAGCCTCCTTTATTGGAACCCCAAGGAACAGACCTTACATGTTCAAAAATGTTTGGCTTACACACCCTAATTGAATCACTAATATTGGAAAGTGGTGGGAGGAAGAAATACCCACCCAAGGTACAAAAATGTTCCTCCTACATCAGAGACTTAAACACATCAAGAGAAAGCTCAAAGAATGGAATTACAATAAGGCTGGAAATATATTCAAATCAAAGGGAGAAATGGAAAGAAAACTACAGGAAATTAATCAAATTCTAATCACAAAATGCTTCACAAAGGAAAATAAAATGCAAGCGGACTCACTTCAAAAAGAATGGGACAACAAATGCCAGCAGGAGGAGATCATCTGGAGACAGAAATCCAGAGTCCAATGGATTAAGGAAGGGGGGAGAAACACTGGATTCTTTCACTAGTCTACCATGGAACACGTAGCTCATAATTGAATCAAAAAACTTATAGATGCTCACGGTACAGAGAAAAATATGCACAAGGAAATGGAAGCAGTTCTGGTCCAACATTTCCAATGTATGGCAGAGGAGACCATGGAAGACAGATCTCTATTTACTAAAAATTTTACCCAGTACATTCCAAAACGGGTAACCATAGAAGACAATTATAATCTTAACAAGCTAGTAATGGAGGAAGAGGTCAGTGACGCAGTCAAAGAGATGCATAATGGGAAAGTTCCAGGCCCTGATGGTTTCAACATAGACTTCTTCAAAACTTGCTGTGATATAGTAAAGAATGACATCCTGGAGGTGGTTGAGGACTCAAGAAAACCAAAATCAGTATGGAGAGCTATTAATGAATCCTTCATAGCCTTAATCCCCAAACAAGATAAACCCATGACTCCAGATAGATTTAGACCTATAGCTTTAGGAAATGTGATGTACAAAATCATTTCCAAAGTAATTGCTGATAGACTGAAACCCCTTCTTCCAACACTTTTGTCAGAAGAGCAGACTGGTTATGTGGAGGGTAGACAAATCCTTAATAACATAATTCAAGATCAAGAAGTGGTGCATTCCCTGAGGACCAACAAGTAAGTAGGTATGATAATACAGCTCGACATAGTGAAATCTTATGATAAGCTAAGCTGGTCTTATATAAGGGAAGTTCTTAAAGCATATGGCTTTGATCACAACTGGATACGATGGGTCATGGCTTTCGTCACCGCTGCCAATTGTTCTATCCTTCTTCATGACTCCCCTTCTAGAACCTTCAAGCCATCAAGAGGCCTCAGAAAATGAGATCCTCTCTCGCCCTTCCTCTTCATTCTCATGATCGAAGGGTTTGGCAAAGCGATCATTTCAACCTAGGAGGAAGGAAGAATCCATGGACTTAGACTCACTCTGAATGGGGATACATTGACCCATCAACAATTTGTGGACAAAACTATGTTGCAGGGCATTCCTACTGTCAAGGAATCCAAAGCTTTCAAACAAATATTGCATGAGTTTGCAATGGCTACGGGTACTGACGTAAGCCTAACAAAATCTAACGTTTTCTTTTTCAATACTAATATTTCAATACAGAGAAATCTCTCCAAAATTCTAGGATTTCAAAGAGATCATCTTCCCTCGATATATCTAGGAATACCACTCATTGACAAACCACTGAGTAAGGATGTTTGGGAGTCTGTAATTAATAAATTGAAGGATAAAGTCAGAAAATGGACAAACATATCGTTGAATTTAGCTGGGAGGTTAGTTCTCACAAAAGCAGTGCTACAAACCATTCCAGTCTACATGTTATCAACCCTATTGACACAAACAAAAGTTTTACAGCAAATCAAGAACATTCAAAGGGATTTATTTGGGGTAAAGGGGAAGAGAAAAATAAATGGGCTTTGGTAGCATGGGACAAGTTCTGTAAACCCAAAACCCATGGTGGCTTGGGTCTCCATGATCCAGACATTTTAAATAAAGTTTTGGGGGCAAAACATTGGTGGAGATGGCTTAAGGAAATAAGAAACCCCTAGGCTAAACTCTGGAAACATAAATATGCAAGGGATTGGCACGAAATAGAGCACATCAGAATGAAAAGGCACATTAGAGGCTCCTACATTTGGAACATGGGTGGGAAAATAGAGCCTTAGTTCAGAAACACAGTTTCTAGGAGATTAGGAATGAGAAGCTTGTGTGGTTTTGGGACGACAACCAGCAACAGGAACACAATCTCAATAGAGAAGATTTGGAAATTATCAAAATCGATACCATAAGCAAAGGACTGAAAAAAGTAAGTGACTATTGGGACTACTCTAGGGATACTAGTAAATGGAGGATTTGGAAGGTACCAGACTACAGTGAAGAAACCCCCTTGAAGACCCAAGCTAAAGTGCTGAAAGCTATTCTGGAGAAAAGACAAATTTTGACCTCCACCTGGAACTATGTACTAAAATGGGGTAAAAACAACGAGGGCATCTTCAACCTCAGAGAAGCCAAAAGAATAGCCACGAGGCTTAACTACCCAAGTCCTGATAAGACATGGAAAGACCTATGGAACAACTGATCTGAATCAGATCCATAAACAACTGACAGAGAACCTTGACTGTGGCGGGACGAAACAAATATCTAAAGAATCCAAAACAACATCAAAAACACCTTGAACTAGTGGCCATGGCAACCAACGTGGAACGACAAGGACCTCGATCAAAGCACATTGACCAAGGCCCATGGAGACGGCGCAGGCGACCAAAGTAGTCCCTGGGAGCCTCGGATCGGGAAAAGGAGGTGGTTTTCGATGCGTGCCTAGCGCTAATCACCCATCGCTGGGCAAACAGGGCTGAAATGGGGGAGCCTTAAACCCTTGGTCACGTTGGGAGCCAGAGAACCACGGGTGGAGAAACAAAAAGAGCTAAAGGACAAAGGCGAGACCCGCGCCCTGGAAACCGATGGTATTGATTGGGGTGCCCTTGAATAGTAAGAGGTTTTGGAGGAGAGTGGAGTGATCCTACTCAGCGATCAATGCGTGGCAATGGAGATGAGAGAAAAACTGTCGTGATCACGCACTATCGGCTGAGAAAGTCAACCGTGCTCGATGTGCATATGATGTTGGATCTAGAGGAGCCCAGATCGGACGGCTGAGATTGCACCTGATAGAAAGAAGCAGAATCGACAGGGAAATAAGGTGTGATTTAAATGGATTTGAAATGCATTTGACTGCCATAGTGGAGAAAGAACGTATCCATGACATAACTGAAGAAATGAATCGACGAGCAGGCTGGCGCTGTTCCGATGGGGACACGTGGCACTTCCCGAGCATTCATGCTGACGCTGAACAGTGAACTCCAAGCGCAGTTGCTGAAGGAAAATCGACACAGGTGGGAGAGGAGCCGAACAGGCATAGGTATCGGATGGTTAAAGCCATGAACTAAGAGAGTCAAAGAGGGGGATTTGGAGAGGAGTCCAAGCGACCAAGAGAGACAGTGAACAGTGAACCCTGAGAGGACGACTGAACCAAGAGAATAGTAAAGCCAAGAAGAGGAGACAGAGGGCTAAGCTGACCACAGGCAGCATCGAGCACTAGAGAGCTTGAATATTCAAGCCTTCCCATAGAGGAATCTATCTGGATTGAGCATCATAGTTGGCTCTTTCCACTGTAGACCAAAGGCCACAGAGCTGGTAGGAAGAACAAGAGTCTGTGTACTTTGAGTGGCTTGGGGAATCTAAGAACCACCCTACAAAGCAAAATCTGCTTCAGGAGAACTCACATTGAGTCCCTGTGTTGTAATTTCTCTGCTGTAGGACATAATAAAAAAAGGTCACCACTAAATCTAGACCAAAGATGTAGCCCTGGAGAATAGGGTGAACTCATTATTAAAAATTGTTTGTCTTTGTGTTGCTTACTATATTTCTCTGTTGTCTTTCCATTTAAATGTCTGTGTATTGGAAATATGATTGATTCATTGTTTCAATAACAGAGAACACACACACACCAGCACATGAGTCTGTAATACCTTTTGTTTAATAAATCTTCAACTAAGGTTACTCATAGGGTGATTATTAGATCAAGTGGTATCAGAGCTCTAGGCTGTAAGGTTAGACAAGCTTGTGTTAGTTTAGCTGTGAATTCTCACTAGATCAAAGCTCAAATTAGGTGAAGGAGATTTGGTGGAAACTAATCTTGAAATTGGGAGAGTCTATTCTCAGAAGACAATGTCAGAAGAAGGTTCTATAGGGACAGACCCCCAGTTCATAGAAAGTTTCCTAGCTATAAAGTATATGGTAGAAGAAATGTATAGGGACCTTAGAAAGCATAAGGATGAGGTTTCATCAGGCTCTAAACAAGATAAGGAAGAAGATGAATCTCATTCCCATGACCACTCAAAAGGAAAGGGAAAAGAAGAAAGCTTTCCTACACCTCCTAATAGTCCTGTGCATAATAAGAAATCATCCTTGATTAAATTAGATGTTAAATTTGATTTTCCTATATATGATGGAGAGCTAAATGCCAAAAAGTTGGACAGTTGGATTAAACAACTTGATGTGTATTGCAGAGTACAAAACATAGACTCAGACAAGAGTAAGATTCAACTGGCAAGCCTACGCCTAGGAGGCATTGTTTTGGTTTGATGGTAAGGTCGAACCCAAGCTGATATGAAAAGATATGGTAACACCGTCTCTATCTGGAGTGAATTTGTTGTTGCAATCAAAAAGAAGTTCTATCCATTGGCCTACATGCAACGAGCTATGATGAGTTGGCAAACTATTCGGCAGTTGAAAGGGCAAAGTGTACAAGGGTATAATCAAGAATTTAGAAAGAGAGCATTGATGTCGGGTATCTCATTAGACTCACCGGAGACTCTTTTGAAGTACATTGGTGGTCTACATAGCTACATGAGGCATACCATCCTCATGTTTAATCCCACTAGTATAGATGAGGTATCTATAGAAGCTACTCATCTAGAAGCTAGAGGAAACAATGGAAATACAAAAGTTGGGGGACCATCCCAACCCACTGTAAGCAAGAGCAAGGAGAAAATAAAGCAGAAGCGGAAAGAAAGGAAGGCTAACACTGCACAAAAGGGCAAAGCTTCATGCACTCACTATAAGAAGGAGGGGTATGATGATGAGCATTGTTAGATTCTTCATCCAAAGTTGAGACCCTAGAAGTCCGAGGGCAAGAAGAAGAAGACTGCTGCAACTATTCGGCAAGATTTGGGGTCGGACTCGGGAGATGAAACAATCATTGCAGCCACAGGTATAAAAGGTAAGAATTCTGAAGCATCTACTAGTAATTCTGCTCAATCTATTATTGATGAAGAACATGAGAGAAAAAGACATGAGCATTTCCATATTCGAGTTGTTTCCAAAAATCAAAAGATTAATACTTTGTTTGATAGTGGCTCACAAGTAAATCTAATTTCTGAAGAAATTGTAAAGAAATTGGGATTAACAACTACACCTCATAAGAAACCATACCCATTAGGATTGTTGAATGATAAAGCACAACTAGAAGTGACTAGACAGTGCAAACTCAAGTTTTATTTTGGGTCAACATTTGTAGATGCGGTTGAGTTAGATGTAATTCCTTTCGATATATGTGGAATTTTTTTAGGAAGTCCTTACTTGTATGATAGAAAGGCTATTTTCTATAGAGCTGAGAAAAAGTATCTACTTGTTAAAGATGGAATCAAATACTTTGTAAGAGGTCACAAGCTCAATAATAATTATAATCCCATAAACTCAGGACAGATGAAAAGAATGATAAATTCGTGCAAACATCTCTTACTGATGATTGTAAAGGAAAAGGCACCTGATAAGACAAATATATTTCAGGGTTGTAATGCTGATCAGCAAACTAATATAGAGAAGATAGTTTTAGAGTATGATGTCTTATTTCAGGAACCTAAAGGTCTGCCACCCAAAAAGGGAATAGTACATGATATTATTTTGCAGCAAGGTGTTCGTTTGCCTAACATTGGGATGTACAGGTTGTCTACTTTAGAGAATGTTGAAATCAAGAAGCAGGTGCACGAGTTGGTCGAAAAAGGGTTCATCTGGCCTAGCACATCACCATGTGGGTCACCAATCGTTCTAGTGAAAAAGAAACATGGCTTGTTGAGAATGTGCATTGACTACCAAGCACTGAATAAGATAACAATAAAAAATCATTGTCCCCTTCCTCACATAGATGATCTTTTAGATCAATTGAAGGAAGCTGTTTATTTCACCAAGCTGGATTTGTATAGTGGATAACATCAGGTCAGAGTTCCAGAGCAAGATGCATGGAATACTGGTTTCAAAACGAAGAAGGGATTGTATGAATGGCTGGTTATGCCTTTTGGCTTGAACAATGGCCCTGCTACTTTCATGAGATTAATGAATCATGTGCTCAGACCTTTTCTTGATGATTTTGTTATTGTGTATCTGGATGACATTCTGATTTTTAGTAAAACGTGGGAAGAACATTTAAAGCATGTTAAGAAGACATTAGATGTTTTGAAAAGAGAAAAACTTTATTTTAAACTCTCCAAATGTGAATTTGGCAAAACCTCTCTAAATTATTTGGGTCATATAGTAGGGGGAGGTGAATTGAAAATAGATCCCTCTAAAGTGGCATTCATCATAAACTGGCCTAAACCCAAGTCTGCTACAAAAGTGAGAAGCTTCTTAGGAACAACACAATATTGGAGGAAGTTCATTTCAAATTTTTCCTCAAATGTAGCTCCCTTACATGCTTTTATAGGATTGAACAAGGTGTTTCAGTGGGGAGGCAAACAATAGAAAGCCTTCGACACCTTAAAAGAAAGAATTAGTACAACACCTGCACTAGCACTACCAAATCTGCAAAGAACATTTGAGATCCAAACGGATGCCAGTGACTATGCCATGGGAGCAGTGTTGACACAACACAGTAAACCCATATGTTATCATTTTGAGAATTTTAATCCTACAGTAGTTAACTATCCTACCTATGATAAAGAATTGTATGCATTAGTTGAGAGTGTGAAAAAGTGGAGACATTACTTAATGGGAAAAGAAAGAGTAATACATACCAATCATCAGCTGCTTCAATATCTACAATCCCAACAATCAAGACATTACAGATGGATGGGTTTTCTACAACAGTTTCATTTAGTCATCAGATATAAAAAGGGCATACATAATAAGGTTGCAAACATGTTATCTAGACCCATTATAAATTCATCTATCCTACTAATTCTGTGCTACATGAAAGCTACATAGAACAGTATGCTCAGGATATGGACTTTAAAGATGTATATGAAACTTTGAGTCAAGGAAAAAGAGGAGAAGAATTAGACTATCATGTGAAGGACCGACTCTTATATCATTGTGGGAAACTCTACATTCCACAAACTGAGAGAGTAAAGATAATTAGGGAAGCACACACTTCTCTAATATCAGGTCACTTTTGGGTAAGTGAAACAGTTGCATAGCTACAAAGGTTCTGCTATTGGCTGAAAATGAATGAGACAGTTTCTAGATATGTAAAGGGGTGTGATATGTGTGCTAAAAGCAAGCATAGTAATAGAAAACTAGGCTTGTACACTCCCTTGCCAATTCCTTCTCACCCTTGGGAAAGAATTTCCATGGATTTCGTTGGAGGGCTGCCTAAATCTAGGAAAGGTCATGATTATCTATATGTTGTTGTGGATAGGTTCAACAAAATGTGTATTTTGGTACCCTATAGTAAACATATTACAGTTGAACAAACTGCAAAATTATTTTTGAACATTTATGGGTTCATTTTGGATTGCCCACTTCTATTGTATCTGATCAAAACACCGGATTTGTGGGGAAGTTTTGGTCCAGTCTGTGGGAACTAATGGACACCAAATTAAAGAAAAGCATAACTTTTCATCCACAAATAGATGGCCAGACAAAAGTAGTTAACAGGATAGTGATCCAGTTACTAAGAGGATATTGCATCAAACATCCTAAGCTTTGGGATGAGCACTTGTGCTATGTGCAACATGCTTACAATAGAGCCAAACAGTCTTCTACACAAAGAACTCCTTTTGAGACCTGTTTTGGTTTGATACCAAGTTCTCCTTTGGATTTTGTCTTTGGTGAAGATACCATGGTTGATAGACACAATGATGTGGACAAGGCAACTAGGTCCATTGAACAGATCTAGGAGATCCACCACGTAGTACATGAGTAGCTGGAAAAGAGCTAGGCCAAGTACAAGGCTAGGCATGATAAGCATCAGATGGAGCATAGTTTTCAAGTTGGAGATGAAGACTGGGTGTAGATCAACGATGACAGAATGCAAGGTGAAGGTAAAAAGATAAAACCTATCAGATATGGACCCTTCAAGATACTTGAGAAGGTTGGTGAGAATGCTTTTCGCCTTGATATACCAACTTACATGCACATCTACTCAGTCGTGAATGAAAATTGCTTGAGGTTGTTTGAACCTTCAATGATTGAGGACCCTGAAGAGTAGAGTCAATTATCTTATGTTGATGACCTACTATCTAAATACCTTAATGAGTTACAGGAAGACAAAGTGCTAGACAAGAAGGTGAGGACGATGACTTGGAGAATAGGGTGAACTCATTATTAAAAACTGTTTGTGTCTTTGTTTTGCTTACTGTATTTCTCTATTGTATTTCCATTTAAATGTCTATGTATTAGCAATTTGATCGATCCGTTGTTTCAATAACACAGAACACACTTACCAGCACACGAGTCTGTAATACCTTTTGCTTAATAAATCATCAACTGAGGTTACTCATAGGGTGATTATGAGATCAAGTGGTATCAAAGCTCTAGGCTGTAAGGTTAGACAAGCTTGTGTTGGTTTAGCTGTGAATGCTCACTAGATCAAAGCTCAAATTAGGAGAAGGAGAGTTGGTGGAAACTAATCCTGAAATTGGGAGAGTCTATTCTCGAAAGACAATGTCAGAAGAAGGTTCTATAGGGCCAAACCCCTAGTTCATAGAAAGTTTCCTATCTATAAAGTCTATGGTAGAAGAAATGTATAGTGACTTTAGAAATCATAAGGATGAGGATTCATCAAGCTCTAAACAAGATAGAGAAGAAGATGAATCTCATTCCCATGACCACTCAAAAGGAAAGCGAAAAGAAGAAAGCTTTCCTACACCTACTAATAACCCTGTGCATAATAAGAAAGTATCCTTGATTAGACTAGATGTTAAATTTGATTTGCCTATATATGATGGAGAGCTAAATGCTGAGAAGTTGCACAATTGGATTAGACAAATTGATGTGTATTGCAGAGTACAAAAAATAGACTCAGACAAGAGTAAGATTCAACTGGAAAGCCTACACCTAGGAGGCACTGCCTTGGTTTGGTGGGAAGGCCGAACCCAAGCTAATATGAAAAGACATGACAAGACCATCTTTGTCTGGAGTGAATTTGTTGTTGCAATCAAAAAGCAGTTTTATCGATTGGCCTACATGCAACGAGCCATGATGAGTTGGCAAAACTCTTTGGCAGTTGAAAGGGCAAAGTGTACAAGTGTATACTCAAGAATTTAGAAAGAGAGCATTGATGTTGGGTATCTCATTAGACTCACCAGAGACTCTTTTGAAGTACATTGGTGGTCTACACAGCTATATGAGGCATACCATCCTCATGTTTAATCCCACTAGTATAGATGAGGTATCTGTACAAGCTACTCATCTAGAAGCTAGAGGAAAGAATGGAAATCCAGAAGTTGGGGGACCATCCCAACCCACTGTAAGCAAGAGCAAGGAGAAAAGAAAATAGAAGTGGAAAGCAAGGAAGGATAACACTACACAAAAAGGCAAAGCTTCATGCACTTACTATAAAAATGAGGGGCATGATGATGAGCATTGTTGGATTATGCATCTAGAGCTGAGACCTAAGAAGTCCGGGGGCAAGAAGAAGAAGACTGTTGTAGCTATTCAGCAAGATTTGGGGCCAGACTCGGGAGATGAGAGAATCATTGCAGCGACAGGTATGAAAGGTAAGAATTCTGAAGCATCTACTAGTAATTCTGCTCAATCTGTTATTGATGAAGAACATGAGAGAAAAAGACATGAGCTTTTCCATATTCAAGTTGTTTCGAAAAATTAAAAGATTGATACGTTGTTTGATAGTGGCTCAAAAGTAAATCTAATTTCTGAAGAAATTGTAAAGAAATTGGGATTAACAACTACACCTCATAAGAAACCATACCCATTAGGATGGTTGAATGATAAAGCACAACTACAAGTGGCTAGACAATGCAAACTCAAGTTTTCTTTTGGGTGAGCATTTGTAGATGAGGTTGCGTTAGATGTAATTCCTTTAGGTATATGTGGAATTCTTTTAGGAAGTCCTTACTTGTATGATAGAGAGGATATTTTCTATAGAGTTGAGAATAAGTATCTACTTGTTAAAGATGGAAATGAATACTTTGTAAGAGCTCACAAGATCAAGAATAATTATACTCTCATAAACTCAGGACAGATGAAAAGAATGATAAATTCATGCAAACAATTGTTACTAATGGTTGTAAAGGAAAAGACACCTAATAAGACCAATATATTTGAGGGTTGTAATGCTGATCAACAAACTGATATAGAAAATATTGTTTTAGAGTATGATGTCTTATTTCGAGAACCTAAAGGTTTGCCACCAAAAAGAGGAATAGTACATGATATTATTTTGCAGCAAGATGTTCCTTTGCCTAACATTGGGATGTATAGGTTGTCTGCTTTAGCACATCACCATGTGGGTCACCAATCGTTTTGGTGAAAAAGAAAGATGGCTCATGCATATTGTGCATTGACTACCAAGCACTGAATAAGGTAACAATAAAAAATTGCTATCTCCTTCCTTGCATAGATGATCTTTTAGATCAATTGAAGGAAGCTGTTTATTTCACAAGCTTGATTTGTACAGTGGATACCATCAAGTCAGAGTTGTAGAGCAAGATGCATGGAAGACTGCTTTCAAAACAAAGTAGGGATTGTATGAATGGCTGGTTATACCTTTTGGCTTGACCAATGGCCCTGCTACTTTCATGAGATTAATGAATCATGTGCTCAAACCTTTTCTTGATGATTTTGTTATTATGTCTCTCGATGACATTCCTATTTTTAGTAAAATGTGGGAAGAACATTTAAATCCTGTTAAGCAGACATTAGATGTTTTGAAAAGAGAAAAACTTTATGTTAAACTCTCCAAATGTGAATTTGGCAAAACCTCTCTAAATTACTTGGGTCATATAGTACGGGGAGGTGAATTGAAAATAGATCCCTCTAAAGTGGCAGTCATAATAAATTGGCCTAAACCCAAGTCTGCTACAGAAGTGAGAAGCTTCTTAGGAGCAACACAATATTTGAGGAAGTTCATTTCAAATTTTTCCTCAATTGCAACTCCCTTACATGCTTTGATAGGATTGAACAAGGTGTTTTAGTGGGGAGGCAAATAGCAGAAAGCCTTCGACACCTTAAAAGAAAGAATTAATACAACACCTGTAATAGCACTACCAGATCTACAAAGACCATTTGAGATCCAAACTGATGCCAATGACTATGCCATGGTGTTGTGCCTTGCAAAACAACCCCCCATTTCATATTATTTTTACTTTCAAAACCATTAAAATATGAAATGGGTCCCTCTTAAAATAAAATTGATGCCAAAACTCTTACTTTGTGAAAGTCCAACAAATCAAAGGAGCGCTTTATAAACTTACCCTTAAAAGCCATATCCCTTTAAAAAAGTGAAAACAATCAAAGATGTGTTTATCGCGATAAATCGATCGCAAGATCGCATATCGCAATAACATAAAAGACACACTAAGCAATCAAAAGGCTTCCCCCCCGATGCGATAAAGCTATCGGCGATATCGCAATCGGCAAAATCCCTTGTGCATCACTAACGCACCCCTCATTAAAACCCCGATGCGATAAAGCTATCCGCGATATCGCAATTGGCAATCCCCTTTGCACCAGAAGCATTGTACATATGCCTCTCGCCGATGCGATATCGCAATTGGCGATCGGCGGCTTCCCCTGTTGAACCCTTTATGCACATATGCCTTTCGCCGATGCGATATCGCAATCGGCGATCGGCAATATTCAAAACATTGTTAAAACTACCTATGCGCCCCTGCCCGATGCGATGCGATAAGGCACAGTTTGCAACGAAAAGCCGTTAAAATGATTGAACAACCCAATTTAATGACAATTAAGGCATAATCATCCCCGCTCGGTCGCCAGTACCCCCATTGCATGATTTAAAAGATCTTTCGGCAAAATATTGCACTAATGAGCATTTATAAGGTGGCAGGTCCTATACGGTCCTTTAATGAATCCGTCCCCTCAGATCTGCCTATAGATCGTTTCTGCGTTGTTTTAATAAAAGAAAAGTATATCAACGTCTTCTTTCTATTTTACTATCAACTGTGAGTTTCATTGTTATTTCTGCGTTACGCCGAGACCACCTCCCTGTGCAGAATACAGTTTTTCAAAAGTGATACAGGCATAATGGGTAAAAAGGCGAAGAAAGTTGCAGGTGTTATCAATCCACCAGCTGCGCCACAAGTGGTAGTAAACAGTAAGAAGGGGCTAATATCTGATACGACGTGCGTGGGCCTTGCCAGAACAACTTGGCAAGGAACTTACGATTTGTTAGAAGTCGAGAAACCAAAGTAGGTGGTAGAGGAAGCCACCGCAGATTCATTCAAAAAATCAGAATGCACTCTCAAAGACTTGGCCGATTCCTTCCTCCATAGGATAGCGGCAAGGGAACAAATGCTTCCATACACTGATGTTATCAAATGGGCAATTAAAGAAATCCCTATTACAAATAGGACTTTCATCGCAAAGGATGGAAGGATTTTTGGGTCATTTAAACCAGAAGATCTGAGGCAGATGTATCATTTGCCCGAGCCAGAGAAAGTATACAATAGCGCATTTCTGGAGAAATTCGCAAGTGAGAATGAGATTGAATCTGAGCCTATCAAAGATTGGAGATAGAACCCAAATAAGCACAAACATGAAGCCTCCAGTAAGTACTCAGTCGCCTCTTTGTGTTATCCTTATTGCTATGCCGCTATAATGATGTGTAGATTATGGGGTATGCATGATTCTGCTATTTTCACCATTGAAATGGTTCCCCTCATGGAGGCGGCAGTCAACAGTTGGATTATGGATTGGGCAACTATCCTTTCAGACAAGCTTGCACTTGCTGTTCGTGAATTTAGAACTCAAACCAGAGTCAGCGAGAGGAAGATTCCTCTGTTCTACTACAGCGCTTATATTTTAGACACCTTATATTTTAATTCTGAATTCCCTATTCTTGGTTGGAGATGGACCACACAGGACCCCTCACCCATCCATATTTACCGTCGTAAGATGTGGAAGTCATCCCATAAGAGTCACCTGTATCAAATTTGTAACGGTTTCATGGTTCCTGTCTACTATGCCATTTTTGATAAGCCTATTCCAAGGATCTCCTACTTAGCCTCTTTTGACTTACCAGCAGTGGGTAGTTGGTTTGGGGAAGAATACTTTACTTATGTTAGAGTCTATGGCAGCCAAGCCAATCCCCATGTCCTCCCCTTATATGTCCCTGACAAGCTGTTAGCAAGGGAAATTGCATACCAACTTACTGCTAAGAGTACCACACAGACTCTTAAGCAGGAGAAGAAAAGGGGCTGGCCTACTTTTCCTTTAAGATGTGGAGTCTTTACCCTGAATGATTTGAAGCACGCAGAAAAAGAAGCTTACAAGATTCAAGCTCTAAATCTTCCTATAATTTCGAATAGACCATATGATCCAAATGGATATGCATATGCCGCTATCAAACATGCTAAATTATCATTATTTGAGCACAAAGAAGATATATTCGATGATGTTTTTGTCTCAGCTGAATCAATAGGTCATGCTAAAGAGCTTGCCAAGACAAAATATAATGACGAAGGGTTATTTGAGTTTAACAAGCTCAGGGAGAAGAGGTTGCAAACTCTGCCCCTAGACCTAATAATGCCAACCCATGCAGCATCTTCAAGCAAGCCTAGTCAGCAACAAAAGAAAGACCCCCCTGCTACAATGAAAACCAAAAATAGTGAGCAGGAGGAACAACAGAAGAAAAATCAATAACAAGAGCACTTAAGGAAAGAACAAGAAGAACTCTTAAAAAGAGAGCAGGCAGAACGCTTAAGAAAAGAAGAGGAAGATAGGCATAGAAAAGAGCAAGAAGATATTCAGCAGAAGAAGCAGGAAGAGATGCGGCAGAAGGAACAGGAGCAACAAGAAAAGGAAAAACAAGAACAACTGGTAAAGGAGTCACAGTCCAGACAAACCACCACCGATACTAATAAAGGTGTCGTCACAGACCCTGAGTTGCAAAAGGAATGGCAGCATTTCAGTACTATTATCGGTGGAGGAAAAAACTCACAGGATACTAATACTCCTAAAACTAGTAGTGTAAAGGATAGAAACTCATCTCAGGCTTTAAACGAAGCCAGCGGCCCACCAGAAACTGTAAATGTGGAAATAATTCCAAAAGGTCCTAGTGACCAAATCACCCTTCAAGTGGAAGATATTCCTCCGTTGAACGTCTTCTACAGACCTAAGCACAGAGCCGTGGTAAAACGGTCGAGAAAGAGGCAAAGGACTGATCAACCTTCCCTCTTTCCGGAACAAGCAGTCATGGGCAATATAGTCTGGAAGGAGAAACTCGATCCCTCTGATGATTTGACCAAGTTGTCACAATATGCCGGAGCTTATTCGGCTGCCACTATTGACAAAGCATCAGAGGTAAGTCTTCTCTTAAAAGCTAAAGACCAGGAGATTTCCACATTGAAAGCAGAATTAGCAGATGTCAAACAAAGAGCAATACAAACAGAAGAGAAATTAGCGGAACAGCAACAGAAGACAGTACAAGCAAGCGAACAGCTAGTGGAACAGCAGAAAATAAATAATCAGCTAGTTCAACAATGGGAGGAGGAAAAACAGAGGATTAACTAGGCAGCCATCCAGAGAGAAAATGAATTAACAGAGGCTTTAGAACAACTAAAAGCGGCAAATGAGCAATCTTTGAAGACTAAGGATGAGCATATCGCTCAAATCACAGCACAATTAGAGACTACCAAGGGAGATTCGCAGATAAAAGAATTCAAAAAGGAGGCAATGTTAATCAACAAGGCGCTTACAGCGCAAGTTAAACTCTTGGCTCACTCCCTATCTCAAGCTGAACCACTCTGCGAGTTAGCTACAACTGTAAATGAGCAGGTAGAAAAGGCTAGAGATGATTACAATCAAGCCGAAGAAGATATCACAACCTACCTTGAATGGCAAGATTCGAAGTCAGGAAAAGAATCCAATTTGCCTAGGATACTTGAGGTCCATAAAAACATATTATTTACAGAATGGCAAACACATGTATTAAAGGCAGAAAGGGCAGCATCAAGATGTGCATTAACTGCTGGTAATTTGGTTGATCTAGTAAATGATACTCTCTATCTAACCAATATAATTACCCAATGCATGCCCGGGAAAATCATTACAGCCAACACATTGGAGCAGACGTGCTACCCAGAATTAGAAAGCAAGGCAAGGTCGGTTACCGGAGTAGACACTTTAAACATAGAAACATATTGGTGGTTCCTTATCAAGCCTCATGAACAACGATTTGCCCTCAAATGCTTAATTGATGTTGTTCAATGCATGATCCCCGATATCCAGGACTCCACTTACGCCGCCCAGCTCAGTTCCCGGCTCAACAAACCGCCTGAAATTGAGCCAATGCTTGCCATCACTCAACTCAGAAACAAAGGGAAGCAACCGACAGGATGACTCATCCTCCAGCTCCTCGGATCGCCAATGGAAATAGCAACAAGAAGTTATTGACATCAACTTAGTTAGCTTTTCTGTTTTGTAGATATTTAGATTAGCATAAGTATTTATAGACCCTTTGATGTATTTAGAGAGGGTCGTAAAATTTTGTAATAAGACTTAACAGACTGAAGTTTGCACTATTGTGCTTCAGCCTCTATTTTTTTTTATGAAACTCGATCACTCGCTTTTACTTTAACGGAGAAATTTCTTGATTCAATTGTGCACTACTGTCATTGATTTGAGGAATGTTTACGCATTGGAGCAGAAGCTATACATAGCGATTCATATCGGGAGTGACTTACTATTCAAATGGTATTTCTATCTTTTGTTTGAATTCATTCTGTGTATGTGATTTCGCTGTGTAATTATTCCTGCTATCGTTAATTGTATGCATGTGCAACAACAGGAAATCTTACTCATACCACTATTGGATGTTTAGATGATATGCCTTATTTTTTAATCATGTATGCGTTAATGGTATGAATGCATAGAGTGTAGCATCGCTTTAATCGCTGCGCCTAACTATTT
>APFE031035505.1:1767-20490 GCA_000404065.3 Pinus taeda | reverse complement strand
GGTCCCATTATCCCCAGTCGGAGCCACTATCCCAAACGGAAAAGGAGCTGTACTAAGGTCCGGACCGGGTGGTTTCCCCCAATGTTGGTGCAACGATTTTCGAGGCATCAACACATGGGAGCAGTGTTGACATATCACGGTAAACCCAAATGCTATCATTCTGAGACTTCTAATCCTGCAGTAGTTAACTATCCTACCTATGATAAAGAATTGTATGAATTAGTTCGAAGTGTGAAAAAGTGGAAACATTACTTAATGGGAAAAGAAACAGTAATACATACTAATCATCAACCACTTCAATATCTACACTTCCAAACTAAGTAGCAACAATGAAGACATTACAGATGGATGGGTTTTCTACAATAGTTTCATTTAGTCATCAGATATAAAAAGGGCATACATAAAAATGTTGTAGACATGTTATCTAGACCCATTATAAGTGCATCTATCCTACTTAAGCATAATTTTGTGCTGCATGAAAGCTACGTAGATCAATATGCTCAAGATATGGACTTTAAAGATGTATATGCAACTTTGAGTCAAGGGAAAAGAGTAGAAGAATTGGACTCTCATGTGAAAGACCGACTCTTATATCATTGTGGGAAACTCTACATCCCACAAACTGAGAGAGTAAAGATAATTAGGGAAGCACACACTTATCTAATATTAGGTCACTTTGGGGTAGGTAAAACAGTTGCACAGCTGCAAAGGTTCTGCTATTGGCCGAAAATGAATGAGACAGTTTCTAGATATGTAAAGGGGTGTGCCATGTGTGCTAAAAGCAAGCCCAACAATAGAAAACTAGGCTTGTGCACTCCCTTGCCAGTTCCTTCTCACCATTGGGGAAGCATTTCCATGGATTTCGTTGGAGGACTCCCTAAATCTAGGAAAGGTCATGATTATCTATATGTTGTTGTGGATAGGTTGAGCAAAATGTGTATTTTGATACCCTGTAATAAACAAATTACTGCTGAACAAATTGCAAAATTATTCTTTGAACATGTATGGGTTAATTTTGGATTGCCCACTTCTATTGTATTTGATTAAGACACCCAATTTGTGGGGAAGTTTTGGTCCAGTCTGTGGGAACTAATGGACACCAAATTAAAGAAAAGAACAAATTTTCATCCACAAACAGATGGTCAGACAAAAGTAGTTAATAGGACAGTGATCCAGTTACTGAGAGGATATTGCAACAAACATCCTAACTTTGGGATGAGCACTTGCGCTATGTGCAACATGCTTACAATAGAGACAAACACTCTTCTACACAGAGATCTCCTTTTGAGACCTATTTTGGTTTCATACCAAGGTCTCCTTTGGATTTTGTCATTGGTAAAGATACCATGGTTGATAGACACAACGATGTGGACAAGGAAACTAGGTTTATTGAACAGATCCAGGAGACCCACGAGGTAGTATAGGAGTAGCTGGAAAAGAGACAGGATAGGTACAAGGCTGTGCATGATAAGCATCGAATGGAGCATAGTTTTCAATTTGGAGACCAAGTCTGGTTGTATATCAACAACGACAGAATGCAAGGTGAATATAAAAAGCTAAAACCTATCAGATATGG
Source organism: Pinus taeda (assembly GCA_000404065.3). Taxonomy (NCBI): domain Eukaryota; kingdom Viridiplantae; phylum Streptophyta; class Pinopsida; order Pinales; family Pinaceae; genus Pinus; species Pinus taeda. Next base: position 18,914 of record APFE031035505.1, on the reverse strand, counting down.
ACCCTTTAAGATACTTGAGAAGATTGGTGAGAATTCTTTTTGCCTTGATCTGCCAACTTACATGCACATCTACTCATTCATGAACTCGGATTAATTGAGGTTGTTTGAACCTTCAATGATTGAGGACCCTGAGGAGCATAGTCAATTACCTTCTGTTGATGACCTGCCACCTGAATAGCTTAATGAGTTACAACAAGATAGGAGGGTGAGGATGACGTGTAGTGGACAGGTGGAATACCTCAGGATTGGGCTTAAATTTTCAAAGCTGAGCAGTGCGAAGTGGATTAATATTGGACAAGTGAGACAACAGTTTCCTCACTTAGTCAATGCTTGAAGAAAACCAACTTTTGGTGGTCCAAAAGCTTTTTTAGTAGGGAGGCCGTGATCCGAATCGAATCCATAAATGACTGAAAGAGAACCTTGATTGTATCGGGATGAAACAAATCTCTAAAGAATCCAAAATAGCATCAAAAACACCCTGAACCAGTGGCCATGGCAATCGACGTGGAATGACGAGGACCTCGGTCAAAGCGCACTGATCGAGGCCCATGGAGACCACGCAGGTGGCCAAAGTAGCCCCTGGGAGCCCCATATCAGGAAAAGGAGGTGGTTTTCGATGCGTGCCTAGCACTAACCATGCATTGCTGGGAAAACAGGGCCGAAATGAGGGAGCCTTAAGCCCTTGGTCACGTTGGGAGCTAGAGAACCGGTGGCAGAGAAACAAAAAGTGCTAAAGGACAAAGGCGGATTCAATGCCCTGCAAACCAGCAGTATTGACCCGGGTGCCCTTGAACGGTAAGAGGTTTTGGAGGAGAGTGGAGCTATCCCACTTAGCGATCGACGCATGGCAATAGAGGTGAGAAAAAAATCGTCGTCATCGCGCACTATCGGTCGAGCAAGGCAATCGTGCTCAACGTGCATATGACGTTGGATCTTGAGGAGCCCAGATCGGATGGTTGAGATTGCACCCGACAAAAAGAAGTGGAATCTACAGGGAAATAAGCCACGATTTAAAGGGATTTGGAATCCGTTTGACTGCCACGGTGGAGAAAGAACATATCCACGACATAACTGGAGAAATGAATCGACGAGCAGGCTGGCGCTGTTCCGATGGTGACACGTGGCACTTCTCGAGCATTCATGCTGATGCAAAATAGGGAAATCCAAGCTTAGCTGCAGAAGGAAAATCGACGTAGGCGAGAGAGAAACCGAACAGGCATAGGTATCAGATGGTTAATGCCATGAACATAGACAGTCGAAGAGGGGGATTTGGAGAGGAGTCCAAGCGACTGAGAGAGACAATGAATAGTGAAGCCTGAGAGGAGGACTAAACCTAGAGAACAGTGAAGCCAAGCAGAGGAGACAGAGGGCCGAGCTAACCGGAGGTAGCATCGAGAACGAGAGAGCTTGAAGATTCAAGCCTTCCCATAGATGAATCTTTCTGGATTGAGCATGAAAGTTGGATCTTTCTACTGTAGACCAAAGGTCATAGAGTTGGTAGGAAGAATTAGAGTCTGTGTACTCCGAGTGGCTTGGGGAATCCAAGAACGACTCTGCCAAGCAAAATTTGCTTTAGGAGAACTCACAATGAGTCCCTATATTGTAATTTCTCCGCTGTAAGACACAATAAAACAAGGCCACCCCTGAAGCTGGACCAAAGATGTAGCCCTGCAGAATAGGGTGAACTCCTTATTAAAAAATGTTTGTGTCTTTGTGTTGCTTTATGTATTTCTCTGTTGTCATTCCATTTAAATGTCTGTGTATTGGCAATCTGATCGATCCGTTGTTTCAATAACACAGAACACAGTGACCAACACATGAGTTTGTAATACGTTTTGCTTAATAAATCTTCAACTGTGGTTACTCATAGGGTTATTATTAGATCAACGACCCACACTGGATGAAGATCAAAATGTTCAGATGGCTGGTCTAGCACAGAAAGATTCTAACTTGGGAAAATCTTAGAATGAGAGGTTTTGCGGGGCCACCATGAGGCCAATTATGTGGATGGTAGGAAGAAACTACAGAGCACCTTCTCAACTTCTGCTCTTTCACCTCCACCTTATGGAATTGAGTTGTAGGGATATTCAACCAGATAGACAGGAATGAAGATGACATCACTGAAATTTTAAAGGGTTGGAGGGAGGACTTCTCGGACAATGAGACAGTAAACACAACTTGGGCTCTGATTCTAGGATTCTTGATCCGGGATGTTTGGAAAGAATGTAACAGCAGAATATTCAAAGCTAAATCTAGTTCAACTCAAAGTATCAGAACTCAAATCCTAAAACAACTCAAAGAAACTATTAATGTCCATCTAAAGCAACCTCCTGAGAAACCCCTGGGTCATTGGGATGCTCACATCTTGGAACTATTAACACTCCAGTCTCTAGTCCCTTAGAGAACAATCAAGACAAATAAGAGAGAATCAGTTGGTCAGGCTTTTTGGAAACCCCCTCCCAAAGGTTTTTTAAAATTCAATTTTGATGGAGCTTCAAAAGATAGCCCTAGGGATGCTGGCTATGCAGGATTCATAAGACATGAACAGGGCAACATAAAAGTCATCTTTCATAGTCATCTAGGGAGGGCCACTAGCAATATGGTTGAACTAATGGCCATTGAACAATTCTTAGAGATTCTGATAGAGTTCAAATTACATAATACAATCATTGAGGCTAACTCAGAATTAATTATCAAGCCGATTAAGTGGCTAAGAATGGGCAATGCATCTGACAAAATCTTGAGACACTCAAGACTGTTGTAGGTCTATTACCGAACTCAATCGTACCGAATAATTCTCAGAACTTTTAGTTTTGTGCATGTGTGAAGAGATACCAACAGAGTAGCGGACTAGCTCGTGAATGAAGGGGTGAGATGCAGAAAAGCCAACAAGTGTTGCTTATTGGAGTTGGTACCTGCAGGACAACTGTGTGAGAGTTGCCACACTCTGGCCCTCATAAACAAGGAGCAATATTACCACATATAGGGGAATCCACTTGTTGACCTATAATCAATGGATGACAAGGGTTTGTTAGAAAGTCAACTTGGGCTTTGGTACAGGAGGACCGCCCAGTGGAATACCTCAAGTGGCCTACTCAGTGATTTGGCAGGTGAGCAGGTAGTCAGAAAAATGGGGACAATCTACTCTAAGTTGTGAGGAACAGGTTCAATTGGGTGGCTTAGTCAAATGGATGGCATTAGTACAGAGTTATCAGGTAACAAGCAATTATCAAATGTTAAGTGGTTCTCAAGCATAAATTGGTTATTAGGAATTGAGCAGTTATCTAGCATCGGGCGATTATCTCGCATCGTTTGGTTATCTGAAGTCAAGTGATTATTTGACGTCGAGTGGTTACTGGGTTACCAAGCCTCAAACGGTTTTTGGGTTATCAGGTGTCTGAAAACCCTGAAGTGGTTTATAAGAAATGTCTCTGATGCCACTTAGTGATCAACACGTGGCCTATGGAGGAGAGATAATACTGCCTTCATCAGGTGGGTATTCCACTGGCTTCTTCTCGACCCAATATTTCCCTTGGCCATTGGAGCTGGCAGATGTAGATCAAAGGCTGGGATTTGTTAAGCTAGTTTGTGGGTCTGGGTTCTCTAGTGCAGACCCGAAATCTTTATATTATAGTCATGATTCACCTCCTCGAATCTGGTCAAAGTTTGTCGGATGAAGATGGTTTTGTTCCGTTTTGCCCTGAATTGCTTGACCTTGGTCCAAGGTTCCGGTGGTGGTGGTAGACTGTTTTGTTCTCGAGTAACTGACTCCTTTCCCTATGGGTAGAGTTTTTAGCCCTCTTACTCTTTGGGTGCGATGTATTTTATATATCATATTTTTGAGTGATAAGATAATAGAAGGACCATCTCTTGCTTTAGCAAAATAATAAATAATAATAATAATAATAATAATAATTATTATTATTATTATTATTATTATTATTGTCATTATTATTAAATAATTAGATAATATTGAATAACGAATAATATTAAATATTTTAATTAAATAATAGTACGAACAATAATGTTACTAAAAATATTAATAATAGATAATGAATATTATAAACCCTATAATAAACATTGTTGACCATGACTGGCTTTCATATTGAGACAATCTTTCTCACAATGTTATGTTGGACCATGGTTGACCATGGATAACCATGGTTGTCATAATGTAACATTGAACCAAGGGATTAATAAATCCAAGGGATATGAACACATCGATTGATAATCCAAAGGATTGATAATATAAATCTATGGAATTAATTCGAAAACACTAAGGTATTATAAACCCAAGTCATTAATGCTAAACCCAAGGGATTAATATTATAAACCTAAGGTGTATAAACCCAGGAGATTAATACTAAAACCTAAGGGATTATAAACCTAAAGGAATACTATTGAACCAAAGGGATAAATACTGTAAACCCAAGGAATATATAAACTTTAAGATAAATATTATAAACCCTAAAATAAACATGATTGACCAAGAATGATTTTCATATCGACAAAATATTTGTCACAATGTGACATTGGACAATGGTTGGTCGTGGTTGACCATGGTTGATTTTCATATTGAGATAATATTTATCACAATGCGATGTTAGACCATGGTTGAACATGTATGACCATGATTGCTACAATGTGACACTGGACCAAGAGATAATATTTGTCACAATGTAACCATCGTTACTAACCATGGTTGCCCATGATTGACCATGGTTGACTATGGTTGATTGTAATGTCAAGGTGATCTTTGTCACAATGCAATGTTGGATCGTAGTTTATCATGGTTGATTTTCATATCGAGACAATCATTGTCATAATGTGACATTGATGCATGGTTGACCATGGTTGACCATTAATGATTTTCATATTGACACAATCTTTTTCGTAATGTGATGTTGGGCTATAGTTGATCATGATGGATTTTCATATTGAGACAACATTTGGGACAATGTGACATTGGATAATGGTTTTCCATGGTTTCCTATGTTTGATTTTCATATTGATACAATATTTGTCACAATACGACGTTAGACCATGGCTAAAGATAGATGAACATGGTTGTCACAATGTAACGTTGGACCGAGAGACAATCTAATGTGACCTCACACCCTATAATAAACATGGTTGACCATGGTTGATTTTCATATCAAGACAATTTTTCTCACAATATGACATTGGACCATGGTTGACCATGGATGACCATGGTTGTCACATTTTGATGTTGTTCTAAGGGATTGATAAACCCAAGCGATATGAGCACTTCGACAAATAAACCTAAGGAATTGATAGTATAAACCGAAGAGGTTAATTCTAAAACCCCAAGGTCTTATAAACCCAAGGGAATAATATTAAACCCAAGGGAATAATATTATAAACCCAAGGTATATAAACAATAAGATAAATATTATAATGGTATTGTACCACGGTTGATCATGGTTAATTTTCATTTTGAGACTTTTTTTGTCACAATGCAACATTGGACCATGGTTGACCATGATTGATTTCCATATTGAAAAAACCTATTGTAAACCCAACATATATAAATCCTAAGATAAATATTATAAACCCAAAAATAAACATGGTTCAACACATATGATTTTCATATTGACACAGTCCTTACAATGCGGCGTTGTACTATGGTTGAGCATGATTGATTTTCATATTGAGATAAGCTTTGGTACAATGCGAAATTGAACAATGGTTGGTCATGGTTGGCCATGGTTGATTTCCATATTCATAGAACTTTTGTCACAATATGCCATTGGACCATGGTTGACCATGGGTGACCATGGCTATCCTATTGTGACATTGGACCAAGAGATAATCTTTGTCACAATGTGACCATAAACCCTATAATAAACATGGTTGACCACGATTGGCCATGGTTAATTTTCATATTATGACAAGATTTCTCATAATGTGACATTGGACAATGGTTGACCATCAATGACCATGGTTGTCATAATGTGACATTACAAGAAGTGACTAATAAACACAAGGGATATCAACGCTTCAATTGGTAAACCCAAGGGATTTTTAGTATAAACCCAAGGGATTAATTCTAAAATGCCAAGGTATTATAAACCCAAGGGAATCATATTAAAACCAAGGGAGTAATATTATAAACCCAAGGTATATAAATGTAAGATAAATATTATAGACCCAAGGGAATAGTAAATCTAAGGGATGAATATTAAAAACCCAAGGGAATGACATTAAATCCAAGGGATAAATATTATAAACACTAAAATAAACATGGTTGGTCATGGTTGTCCATGGATGACTTTCATATTGACACAATATTTGTCATAATGTGACCATGGTTGACAATGATTGGTTATGATGTCAAGACAATCTTTGTTACAATGTGACATTGGACCATTGGTGATGATTGTTGATTTTCATAATGAGACAATCTTGGTCACAATGCGACATTAGTGCATGGTTGACTGTCGTCCAATGTCACATTCATGCGTAATGCAATGTTCGAAGATGGTTGACCATGATTTATTTTCATATTGAGACAATCTTTGTCACAATGCAATCTTGGACCATGGTTGACCATGGATGACCATGGTTGTCACAACGTGACGTTGGAAAAACAAACAATATTTGTCATAATGTGACCATGGTTATTCACCATGGTTGATTTATATAATGAGACATCTTTAACACAATGCGACATTGGAACATGGCTGATTTTCATATTGAGACAATCATTTCCATAATGTGATATTGGTTCGTTTTCATATTGAGACAATAATTGAGACAATGTGACATTAGGCCATGGTGGACAATTATTCTAAACCTAATGGATTTATATTAAATCCAAAGATTAATATTATAAACCCTATGAATAATATTATACCCTAGGAATATGAACCCTTAGCTTAATGAACCCAAGGTAATAATAAATGCAAGGGATTAATACTAAAAGCCCAAGGGAATAATATTAAAGCCAAGGGATAAATATTATAAATCCAATGTATAAAAAACCTAAGATAAATTTTATAAACCCTAAAATAAACATGGGTTTATAATACCTTGGGGATTTAGAATTAATTCCTTTGGCTTATAATATCACTCCCTTGGGTTCATATTCCTAGGGAATAATAATTTTCATAAGGTTTAATATAAATCCCTTGGGCTTATAATCATGGTCAACCATGCACAACCATGGCCCAATGTCATATTGTGAGAAAAATTGTCTCAATACCTTTGGGATTTATACTTAATCCCTTGCGTTTATAATATTGGTCCCTTGAGTTTATCAATCCCTTAGGTTTATCAATCTAAGAGTTCATATTTATAGGGTATAACATTATTCATAAGGTTTATAATATTAATCCTACGGTTTAATATAAATCCCTTCAGTTTATAATCATGGTCAACAACGCACAACCATGGTCCAATGTCACATTGGGATAAAGATTGTCTCAATATGAAAATCAACCATGGTTGAATGTCATATTGTGACAAAGATTGTCTAAATATGAAAATGAACTATGGTAAAACATGGCTAACCATGTTTATTTTAGGGTTTTTAGTATTTATCTTAGTATTTATATAACTTGGGTTTATAATATTTAGAGCTTGGGTTTAATATTATTCCCTTGGGTTTTTAGTATTAATCAATTGGGTTTATAATATCAATCTCTTGGGTTTCTTAATATAAGGGTTCATATTCCTAGAGTATAATATTGTTCATGGGGTTTATAATATTAATCTTTGAGTTTAATATAAATCCATTGAATTTATAATCATGATCAACCATAGTCCAATGTCACATTATACCAATGATTTTCCCAATATGAAAATAGAAATCATTGAATTTAATTAATTAATAATAATATATATAAATTATTAAATAAACAATTTTTATATTAATTAAAACAATAATAATAATAGTTATATCATTAATTATTTATTACTTTAATTAATGAATGATGAATAATAAGGAATTAATAATAATGAATGAAATAAAAATGACTCAATTAAATTTTATTAGTATTTATTCATTTAAAATTTAATTAACAATAGTAGTAGTAATGATAATACACTTTTCACATATAACAAACTACATTTACTAATGTAGTTGTGCTAATAGAGATTAAAAGAAAAAATAGTAGTGAATTATTATTATAATAATTTAATATTTATTATAAATACTTTAATTTAATATAAAAAATAATTTAATAGCGTTGTAAATAATTTATTTAAGATACTAAAAACATTCCATAATGAATTGAATTTGAACCTAACTAAAAATATGTAATCATATTTTCTACTTCACTTGAATTTGAACCTAACTAGAAACCAAGTAACCAAAACAACAATGATGCATCTCATTGTTTCTCTTAATATCATTACATGCTCTGTGGAACATCGCAAAGATTTGCTAAAATTTTAATATTGACACGCGTCAACATCAAGTTAAAAATGCTTACCATGTTTTAAATTTGGAAAGAAATATACTATAAAAATTTATAATTTCTAACCTTTTTAAATATAAAATTTATATAATTTTAAATTTTAAAATTAATTTTATTATATAAATTATAATTTTTTGTATTTTTAAATATTATATTTTTTCAAAAAAATATATCTATAATTTTTTAGATTTGAAAATTATTTTTACAAAATTTAAAACAAAAAACACCTTTCATATTATTTTGGTCTATGAGGTCTTTGACTCATCTAATGAAGCTTTGAATGGTGTTAAGTGGTGTGAAGGTAGAAGAAATCAAATTCTTCCTAGGGGGTCTAGCTATTTTGTCAAGAGTTCCTTGGATAAAGGGAATATGAACCCTATAAATCATATCTCTCGGTTCTTTTATTCTCGTAGGGCCTCTGGATGCTTTAAGGAAAGTTTTCAAACTATGGTGCCTATTGTAGCCATTATTCTTGAGTACCATAAGGAGATGATTCTTCTCATCAATAAGGTGAATGTCATGAGAAACTCTTAAAGGAGGAGTAGCTAACATGTTAAGAACTCCTAGTTTTTGAGGATGATAATGGTTGGACATGGCATGAAGATATATTCTATGTGAGTTTTCTTACGAAAGACCTCGTGAGTGAAATAACCATTATTCTTTTTAGATATAAGAATGTCAAGGAAAGGAAAGCTAAAATTGGATTCATATTCCATCATAAACTTAATGGAGCTAAGATGTTGATGAAATAGATCTAACTTTCCGTACCCATGAGGCCAGATGACACAAGTGTCATCCACAAACCTTTTCGAAAGCTTTGGCATGAATTGATTTGAGATCAATGCTTTGGATTCAAATTCCTCCATGAACATGTTAGCCACAAGAGGGGAAAGACAAGAACCCATGGAAAAACAATAAGCTTGTTCATAGAATTCCCATTCAAAGTTGAAGAAAGTTGAGGTAAGACAAATATCAACCAATCTAGTAGTATCCAGATCCATAATGCCCTCATTAATAAGGATATTAATCTAAAGGGAGACCACATCGAAACTAACCAAAATATCCTCGGGCAAATGATGAAGACTCATTCACAAAGTTCTTTGTCCAACTAAGAAGCGGCTTTAAATTTTGACCTAAATGCTTTGCTCTAAGATATGTTGGCCCACCGATCATGTTGACAATGGGTCTCAAGGAACCTTTCTTTATGTGTCTTGGGGAGATCATATATCCTAGGAGTGAGAGAGTTAATCTCAATGAGTGAGAGCGTTAGTCTGAATGAGCTTATGGTTGATGGAGCTAATCAAACTGCTCTATTTTATAGCAAGATCCACTACGCTTAGATTTTCTTTAGGGAATTTTTATTAAGATTTTTGTAAGTTATTTCGATTTTAATATTTCGATTTTTATTTTTAGTGAGTTAAAAGATTTACATTAATTTTTTTTTTTTTTAATATGTAATTTGACTTAGTCAAAATATTAAACATTACATTACAACATCTCTACCATATCGACAAATGCATTCTAATGTGATTTACACCGAAAAATCTTCTCAAAAAAATATAAATTTAATTTATTTTTACCATATTCATTATTATATTTGGAATATAATAAACCTTTTTTAATCCTATAAGGTTTAAAAATTAAAAATTTACTTTTAATGATATGAAGTTTATAATTTTGTGATAGATGATTTTGAAGTTTTAAATTCTGGAAATTATTATATTTTATAAATATAATGTTTATATTTTAATATAACATATTGATTATTTTAATTTTGAAAAATTAGTTTATTATATAAATTTATAATTCTTTTTGTTTTTCCGTCAAATACATTTTTTTGGTTTTAGACTTAAAACTTAATTTTATCAAATTTAAAGCAGTAGTCTATAATGCGACTTTTTGAAAGCTTTTCCGGCGGATCTTTCCGGCCAAAATCCGGCAGCAATTCATTGGAATCTCATGTTTGATAGCTAGTTTCTGCACAATCAATGGCTCCCAGGGGTTTTTCAAGGCGCTGAATCCAAATATGCAGATAAAAAACCATTTTAACTGCTAAAAATCAAGATTTAACCTCATTTCTTACGCCGGATTCCGTCACCGGAATCTCCAAAAAGTCACATTATAGACAACTCCAAATTTAAAACATTAAGTCGACTCCTTGAAGTGTGGATTCTTTACAGCTGGTCAAATAAGTGAAATCCATTTACGGCATGCAAAGTGTGACCATCTTTACGGCATGGAAACTGTGACCACATCATTGACTTGGTGAAGATAATGGTGCCACCGCATGCCGTCCACTTATTGTAATCATTTACTAACGCAGGCCATTTACCAGAAAAACTAATCACTTGCTAAAACATGTGAATTTTCAATAGTCATTTACAAAAGCATGCCATTTATTAAAAGGTACAATATACCGCTAAGCAAACTCGAACATCTCGTGAAGTTGCACAATTCTGAAAACAAAAATTTACAGAAATTTAAAACAATATTATTAACTACTTATATAGCAATATTCATATAATAAATTATTATACCCCACTTAGGTTGCATGTTTATAATTTATAGGTTGATTTTTCATATGATTTAGTTATATAATGGTAAAATATTAAATACTATATAATAATGGAATAAGTACTAAAATATCTAGTTTTCAAAGTTAGTTTAATTTTCGATTTGTTATAATAAATAGGAAGTTATGGGTTAATTCTCTTCTATGTCTTTAGAATGTGGAGTAAGACATTGCTAATAAACCCTAGAAATAATCTCTCCAATTAAATCTAGCAAAATATTTAAAAAAAGACAATTATAAAACTCACACGATGAATTTTGTCAAATTATTGAAGTCTATCAAATTTATGAAATATTAGAAAATCTACGACACTTCAATCACTAAAATGTACACATTGATCAGCTAGATACATAATAGAATAGTATATAAACAACAACGTCTCGAACATTGAGGCATAATATATAAAAACTAATTCATTCACTTTCTAATAAAATTAAGATATATAATCATTGTATTGTTAATATGAAATTGATATCTTGAATTTCAAATATATTATTAATAATGGAAATATTTAATTTAGATAATAAATAAAATATTTCATTATATAAAGTTAAATAATATTGACACGTATTTCTTTCTTTGGGGTAGTTCAATTGGCAATAACAATGGAAATATAGTCTGACAATTATTGACACGTATTTAAAACTATATGAATAGTAGAAGAACATTTTAAGATGGAGTAAAGTATCACCACTGAGTAAAAGTTGTAAAATGGTAAAACAACATGTTATTATTTTATATAATTGAATTTATTATTTTAATACAAGATATGGACAACCATAAAATTAGGGGAAAAATGTGCTAAAGAGATTTTCATTTATGAGAGAGTTAAGCCAATTATTAGTCCTCGGAGAGTAAATAAGAGGGGAGAGGGAAGAAAATGTGAGGCAACCCAATTATTAGTCCTCGAGGAGTAAATAAGAGGGAAGAGGGAAGAAAATGTGAGGCAACCTTGGGGACTAAAATGTGCCAAAGAGAGTTTCATTTACCAAACACTTAAGACAATTATCGCCCTCCCCTCGAGATAAATAATCTCAGTTGGGGGTGAGGGAACCAAGAGGGGAGGATGAAGAAAACTGGAGGCAACCTTGGGGACTTGGTACGTCACTTGAGGAGGTCCAAGAAAAGAATGAGGCTTTCAATTTTGGAACATGAAACGCGATGTTGTTGAAGGTAAGGCAAGACATTGCGAGTAGGGTATTCTTGAGTTGGTTGGTGGCGAGTGGAAGCCATAGTTCATGCTTGTGAGTTTGAAATTTCTTTGGTTGTACTCATACAATCTTGATGCCTTTGTGTAGACCTAGATAAGTCTCTATGAAGCAACTATCTAGAATGAAACTTGCTCGGGAGGGGAGGAGTTCCTGCTATGCAGACACAAAACTCATTGGTTGGGTGGATCGCTTCCTTTCATGTAGATTTTATGGTTGGAACAAACCCTTAACAAAAGCTAAGTATTTTAGTTTATTATCTCTAATGTGTTGTTTTCTCTCTATTTATAGATGGTTTTTGGATGTATCGCAAATGGTTTTTGGTTGTACCATAGGTTAACTGATATTAAATAAACATAATTTCTATTGCATATATACTAGATACATTGGTAAATAAGGTCACCCAAAAATTGAGACCCAAGTTAGCTATCAAGCCAAGCTAGTAATTCAAAAAGCAATAGGAGAAGTTGTAATGTGTAGGTAGGTCTCAAGGAGTGGTTTCACTCAAAATCAACGAAACTTATTTAAAACAAAAAAAGAGATAAGGAAACCTTCAAGGTTGCAAGAAGGAATGGCATAACTGAATTCTCGTGCATTGAACTTAATATGGTAGTAATTAGTTAGATGTATTGATATAATTAAGATGTTGGTACAAGAGATTATGAAACAAATCCTCTAATTATGTAGTGGCTATGAAACTTATCGAATAATGGAGCAGATCATTAGACTGGTACATAATTTCTTGTACATTTGTTAAGTAAGAAAATACCAAAATAAAACAAGTTGTGTTTTCCTTAAACTTTAGATACCTTGTTTCCTAATAAATCGATTAATGTGTAGCGTCCAAATTTGGTGTTTGTTCGACCTAGAATTAAGGCAACATTAGGGAAGTAGTAATTTAGTTTAAGTATTTTTTTGGTTTATTTCACATAAAACCATATATATAAAAATAATAGAAAACAAAGAACTTGACATGAAGCCATTCACAAGCCCAAACAATTACTGTAACAATATCCATACAAAAACAAGGATTCCTTAGTGACCACAATCATAAACCAACCAAAATGTTCATTTTAGTTCAAAATGACCATTATGGTAACCCATCACACAAAATATATAATTATGTGCATAAATGGTACGTCCACAATGAGCTATGAGGCATTAAACTAATCAGGTAGTAAAATATTCGATGAAAATCATGTACAATCGGGGTAGGAAACCCGTTATATATATTGAACAAAAATTTAGAAAGGAAACTTCAAGGCATGGTATCTGGGCACTGAACAATAAAAAACCTTTCACATAAGGTATTTCATTTGAAACAACAAAGTGTACTTCTGGACAAAAGAAGAAGAAAATAAGGGAATAAAACCTGGAAGAAATATTGTAAGACTCGGTTGAAATCCTTGAAGAAGTAAACATAAGTCATACCTTTCAAGCACCAATGAATCATTAAAAAAATTATAAAATTATAGATTCAAACGAATGATAAAATGACATTGGGGCCAAAATAATTTCCTACCTCCAAACGGATATTCCGCACCATAAAGCCTCACATAATCCTGTTGAAGCATTAAGGGATAAAGATCATTGAAACATTGAGTTAACAATTTTAGTTAACATCGTGCTCAAAGATGAAAAATAAATTACTTTTATTACGCAAATGTGTGAACCTCGACTTATTGATTTGAGGCTTAGCCATCACACACACTAAGAGTTGGACTCCACTAAGGAAAATGAGTTGGAACACAATGGGAAAAGAATGTCTAGGTGACTGGTGGAAAATAAAATACATAAACTCACGATTGTGATTAATACTCAGAGAGGAAAGTTTCTTTCCTAATGTTGAAATAAGAAATCAATAAACTTAGCAAAAGAATGTCGATAATTACCATAGTTGAATAATCTATTATGAGTCATATGGGCTCTCAGATTGTTGGGAAAATGTAGTGAATTAGTCTTAATACTAGTTGCATTGGAACCAATTACTCGAAAACTTGAAGAATCATGATGCGATTATTAAGATGGGCTAGGTTTGGCCACAGGGTTGTAGAGCCATACCCAGAAAAGGCACGATGTGATATGATCTTGCGACGGGGTAGAATAGGAGGAGGTTACACCCATAGCAACCAACCCCACATCTCAGTCATCGATCTGTCAAAACCTAATCATCACAATCGTTGATCCAAAAAGGGCAAGTACGCTTGCTTTGGAGTCTAGGTGTTCGTCAGTTGTCTAATCGAAAAAATCTAGAATCATGGATCTAGGCAATTGTGGGTTACCTTGATTTTTTTTTTACACATCAACTCTCTAGTGAACTGAACCAAACAAATTGATCATTCAATTCATAAGTTAAAGGACCGTATGAATTAACAATATTTATTTATATTAAATACAGATTTGTGATTTATGTACATGTATCAACCAAATTCTATACCGACAAATAATTGTGGTGATATTATTTTAAACATCTACCATAGTTGATTTGATTGACAAAATTAGGTTTGTCATGCTAAAATTCCTTTTCAAAATATATTAAAATTGCTGGAGGATTAATGACACTATTTTCAAGTTTAAACATGGGTTTTTGAGTTCTTTCATGTAATTTTTATGTGCAAATTAACATAAACAAGTGATTGAACAACCAAATATAACAAATATAAACATCACCATAAATAGTATCACAACAAAACATGATGAAGGAGTTCACCCCTCCTAGGCTACATCTCTTTGGTCTAGCTTCTAATGGCTTGGCCTCTATATTATGCTAAAAAATGTGAATACATCACTCTACAATACTCAGAAAGCTCTGAAACCTATTACAATGGCTCTAGAATTCTCAAAAATGCATGCGTATCGTCTTTTTGCTCCTGATTTGGTAAAAAATATAAAAAGTTTTGGCCTTTCCCAATCTTCTGCCAATCACGCTGCAAATTCCCAAAAATCTAGCACCATCCTACAAATTTTTCCCAAAATGCACTAATTTAATGAAAATTTTGCCAAAAATAAGATGAAATCATAAAACACTTTAAATTTTTGCTAAAGACTAAATTTTGAAAACTTTGGGCACGTGTGGGGGCCACATGCCCAATGCTAATGCCAAAGGTCAATCCCTACCGGCCAGGACCCTGCACTTCCTCCAGTAATGGTCACATGGTGGTATCATGTCCAAGGGTGAGCCCCTCCATAGAAATGGTGCACCATTGCAATTTAAATATATGCAATGTTCCATACTGTTAAGAAACAATTGCGATAACTCGTTGTTGGAAGGATTTGGAATATGTTGCAAGGTCATGGGTTTGACTCAAGCTACCTCTGCTTAGACTTAATCCATAATGTTGGTGGCCTCCATACTAGGACATGGTGGCCTCTCGCCGAGCCATGTATCAGCTTGTGGTTGGCCACCAACTAGCCAATCAAAAACATTGATTCCTACCCAATGAGAATGTGTCACTTCACACAATACGATTCGTCGAGCCCATTGACCATTCAACCTTCCACATACACCTTTCGAGTTAGTGGCATGTCAACAATATAGATTGCTAACTAGGCTGTCAATTTCTTCTAAAAATTCGTATGTTTGAGAAAGTGAATAGAACATGACTCTTGGAGCATACAGTGTCTATTTCGTGTGAAATGAGTTGTGCCAAATTTAGGATGACGAGCACTATGCCATCATTTAGGATCCACAGTGATCCGAAAAACTTGAATTTTGAGCTATTTTTTTTAGCACCTAATCATTCCTCCCCAGTAGAAGCCTTTAGGATCCCAAAATATCACTTTCAGTTCTCTAGCACGTGAGAGTATAGTTCCCTCACCTTTCCAATCTTGATCCATTCATCGCCGGCTAGAACTTGTGATCTACCCGATGCTTGTCATGCCTTGCTTTGTACTTGCCTTTTATTTTTTCAAGATAATCTTCCACTCTATGATGTACTATTTGGAGCCGTTCAATGAACTCCTTGACATTG
Source organism: Pinus taeda (assembly GCA_000404065.3). NCBI lineage: Eukaryota > Viridiplantae > Streptophyta > Pinopsida > Pinales > Pinaceae > Pinus > Pinus taeda. The sequence continues at coordinate 2,722 of APFE031035505.1, read as the reverse complement.
TTCATTTTACCATTAATAGCAACATCCTTCTTACCAAGATGATACAACACATTATGATGTAAATTAAGAACAAATTCCTCTACTTGATTCCTTTCACTCAAGCTTGATTGTACATCTTGAAAGTATGTATTTTGTTGATCATAACTTTCGTCTCAAAAAAATGATTCTTGAGGAAAGTATTCACATAAAGAATATGTCTAGAAAGAATATCAACAAACTTGTCACTTATACCTTTCTTATTCCTTTTTACTAAGTGGAATAGTAGAACAAAACCCATCCATTAAAAGTGCCTTTGCGAGTACAACTTAATTATTGCACCATTGAATTTTTTTTAATGAAATGAAATGGGCTTACCTTGTTGCATAAGCACTATACCCATGGCGTAGTGGCATACATTAACCTAAAACTCAAATGAGTTTTTAAAGCCTATAAGAGAAAGTACAAATAAAGCATCAAATTCATATTTTTGATTCCCTCCCCACTAGAAGACCTTTTGCACAACTTCAAAAGAATGCAAATGATCTACAATAGAAGAAACTTTAATGAAAATTTTCCTCCAACATTTGGTTGCTCCTAAGGAAACTCCTATCTAGATGATCATATTGATTGCTAACCAGTATTATGGCCCAAGTACATCAAAGAAGTTTTACCCAATTCCTACTTTGACATCTTCAATAAAAAATGTATTGGAAATATGAGATCAAGTATTACTTTCTCACACATGACATGTTCATAATGACATTTTCTGAAAATGAAAATGTCATACAAGTAGACTATCATGTCTAGAAATGGATTCAATACATCTTTCTTTATATGCATCAAAGTAGTAGAAGCATGGCAAAGACCAATATTCATAATAAGCGTGTTATGAAACAGCTCAAGAAAAGATAGATCAACGCCTTAGAATTCAGCCTCTTCGAGGGGGAAACCTCCTTTACATTACACAAATGAACAA
>APFE031035503.1:30144-52117 GCA_000404065.3 Pinus taeda | reverse complement strand
GTGGAAATGGAAAGGTCAAATCAAGCTTGAGTTCAATGCCAAAGGTTTCTTCACTGTTAGAGGATCAAACATGGGTATTTGAGAATGAACTATGTAAGCAACACAAGCTTTGTTTCTCAATATGAATATTTGAGAATGGTCTATTTGAGCAACGAAAGCCTATGAGCAACTACTTATGAACCACATTATTGCAGAATGTGGATGATGTGTGCTTTGTTTTATGTTTTTCACATTTTTCTTATTTTTTTCTCTCTCCTAGTTTCTTGAATGCGAAACCTCCAAACTTCGTTTCTCTTTCCGTTATCGTTTCTCCTCTCGTTTCCAGTTTCTGGTTTCTGGTAACATAGTGTTCCGTATAGGTCAGTTTTCTCGTTTCTGGTAACATAGTGTTCCGTATAGGTCAGTGCAACCTAAAGATCAGAGATCGGAGATACGCCAGATCTTACTGAACAATTTGCAAAGAGTATTATTTTAATAAAACGTTATTTTGAGAGGTTTTTCAGAAGATTACGACGAAGGCTACACTATATGTCAATGAACAGCTTGCAAATATTATTATTGTAATAAAACGTAATTTTAGGAGATTTTCCAGAAAGATTCCGACGAGCTGTTGATGTTATCCATGACAGTTCAGTGTAGCGCACGGCTGTAAGCTAAACAATATCCACATATGTGTTTTCTGTAGATTCCTATCGATATATCTCGTAAACTTGCAAAGTCTTTTATGGCACGTTAGCATCAAATGCCAGCCAATCCTAAATCTCGCTTTAGGTTCAAGGATGTGACAGGGAAGATGCCAGTAAGTTTCAAAGGATGTGATAAGAAAAATGCGAGATGCGGTAACTTCCTCCCTGTAATATTTCGGTGTCATGTCTGGAGGCCTTTACTGTAGCAGGCATTATTGGATTAAAAACCTTGCTATTCCAGAAATTCATTCTTACCTGCGACCTGCAAGGGCGCTGTGGTGATTAGCATTTTTCAGAAGTCTGGTTTACAACATTATAGTGGCACGTTCTTCGTCTCTTCAACTGCTTAACTTTTTTCTAATTTGATGCCTTGTTTCTTTAATACTTTTAGCAGAAATCAATTGGTAATCGAGAAGCTGCAATTCTAACACATTAACCACATTCTCAGTAATTGAAAACTATAATATTAAAGGGTTTCGTTTTGAGGTCTCCGAATCAATTTTGCTCAACGAATTTGCCTATTTCAGCAATTGATCATTTGCTATTTTGCTCTGAAAGTGGGCAGATTTAATCTTAACAACCCATATCTGTAAACCCTTTAATAATAGTTTTTATGTTAACAAACAAATCTATTAATTTCAGGAGTTTTACAGTTTTCAACCTTAACAATCCAAATCTGCAAACCCGTTGACCGTAAACTGCTGTAAAATATTTTTTTTCCCCTAAATTTGCAATATGAAAAATCAGTTAATTTCGAGATTTTAGTTGCCAAGATTCGAAAGAGAATCACTGAAAATGGTGGAGGGAATTGAGTGCGCCTGATCAAGGGGTCATTAATACGTAAGAATACGATTGAGCCTCCAATCATGTGGATAAGGCTCGGGCTTTGGGTATCCAGAACAAAATAGCTAAAGAGTTTTTCCCTTTAACTTCGCAGACCGTGCAAATGATATAGGCATTATTCATATCGTCTGGAATGCAAAAGATTAAATAAGGGATTCACTAATCTTAGGCTCTCTTTCTGGTAAGGGCGATTTCCTGTTTTCCTTGAGCCTGGGCTGAAAACACTAGGAGGAGCACCTAGGCTGTGAAAGCCATTATTGTGGCGTCTGAACCCATGGAAAATGAGAAGGGAGACTAAAGCATTGGTTATAAATCCTAATCTTTCAAGCATTCACAGATATTTCAAGAAAGGCCAAAGACGATAATTAGTATAATTTCTGAAAAGCCATTCAATCCATCTGATTGGTTTATTAATTTTTTAATAGCTTTTTCCTTTATTTCAATATAAACCAGCAAGGATTGTAACGCTTAAAGTGCCCAAGGATATTTGACGACTGAGAGTACCTATAAATTGCGCAAGGACATATATTCGGATCCGGCTTCGAGATTACCTTTTTTGGCTGATTGCAGAAATCGTCCAACAACGCTTACCTTTGAAAAAAATGAAAGAGTTTAAAAGGGATTTATATTCAAAACATTTAAATCGTCAGAAATCGATTAAAACCTTTCTTTTTAAAAGTTAAACTGCCTTGACACTGATTTGGGTGCAATTTGTGAGATTGGATGCCCCTGAGAGTGTCAATTTTTTGTCAATTTAAATGCTCCTTATCCTAAAACCGTCAATGATCCCAATTTATCGAAAGAGATTATTAAGATCTATTAAATAAAAAAATAAATAAAAAACTACTTCTAATACACATGATCAGTACACGGCAGATTTGAAGAATTAAAAAAAAGATAAAAACAACACAAGAATTTACACAAACAAATGAGTAGCTATTTACTCCAGCACAAATGTGTAGAGAAGTTTACTGTTTAGGCACTGGGGTAAGTATATTTAAATTTTCGGAATAATTTCCAGGCATGAACAAAAAAATAAAATTGGAGATTCGAAGTAACTGTCATACCTTTGCAAGCTTGATGATGATCCGTTCCAAGAACAGAGAGAAACGATCAATGGGGACTCTATTTGCCAGCTGAATAAAATCTCTGAAGCTGCCACCACACCAAGAAAGTAAATAAACCAAATGTATAAAAATAATAATTACCAGGATGCTGATGCTTCTTTATTCCTCCATACGCATCAATGAAAACAAATATGGGGCAAAGCCACCAGTATAGCAGAGAATGAGATTATAGATGTTGAACAAATAGACCATCTAATAATGGATAAATCGATTCTAACAAAAGTATGAAATCCAAAAGACGTACCTTGAGCTGTTTGGCAGCAGAACTTCTGCCATGTCGGATCCTCTGCTTGTTCAATTCACCAAATGGAGAATCCCAAATAATTTATATCAACAATTATGAGTCACGGGAACACTACATTTCATATGGGTAGTTTCGAGATTTAATGCGTAGTTTGAGCTGTTTGGCAGCAGAACTTCTGCCATGTCGGATCCTCTGCTTGTTCAATTCACCAAATGGAGAATCCCAAATAATTTATATCAACAATTATGAATCATGGGAACACTACATTTCATCCGGGTAATTTCGAGATTTAATGCGTAGTCAGATTATTCATGTCCCTCGTGGATTTTCCCTTGGCTCACACGGCCTTGGATTTTCAGCACTTAACACGAACAACCAAGAAAATCATGAAGTTTCCTTACATTTCTTAAAATTACCTACTGAACTGACCTATTCACAGCACTTATCATAAAACAGAACAAAATAAAACAGAGAACGGAAAAGAGGACGCTGAAAGGAAAGAGACGCAGAAGCTGGTAAATATGTACACGGCCGTGGAGCAGGAAGGGCGATACGAAAATTCACGAACTGTTTCAGTGTCATGGAGCGAGAACTGCCACACCAAAATTCATGAACGTTTCAGTTTAATGAACCGTTTTGATCAACGATCAAATTTGGTTCAATCGTCTAACAACACAAATCTACGGTGGACAATAGTTACACGGCAAGTATCAGGGTAATTCATTTCAAATGGAAACGCTTTACGGGGTAATTATTATCAAAAAAATATTATTAAATTAAACGCTTAGGATGAAATATTTAGATATTTTTGTTTTTAATGAAAAATGTTGATTGTTTGATGGAGTATAATGATAGTTTCAATTTCTAATTTCTAAATTTTCTGGAAAAGTATTAGTTTTTTTATTAAAAAAAAAATCACCTATATTTAGGTTAATATTGCGATTAGTTTTTTTTTCAACATCATTTCGAATCAAATAGAATTAGAGGAGTTGTTCAATTTGTTGTTGTAATTCAAGATTGCTATTAGGTTTTTTTCAACATTATTTCGATTGAAATAGAATTAGAGTTGTTTTTCAGTTTGTTGTTAGTGTTGAAAAAATATATATTTTGTTTGAATTAGAGTTGTTTTTCAATAATATTTCTTTTATTCGATTCAATTATATATATGAATTTAATATAAATTTCATAAGGAAATATAAATTGAGAAAAACCATAGAAAATATAAATTTAAATACAAACTTAATTTTTATTATATTTATTTAATGTTGCAAATTATCTTAAAGTTGAGTTTTTGGTCATCTTTTTGTATTCTGGTTTGATATTCAATTTATTTTTTAAATATTTAGTTTGTGTATTGGAATATTTGTATTATTATCAATGTAAAATGTTTGACAAAAAAGGAAAATATAAATCTTATTTAGGTGATTCAACTAAAATAGTGTCGTTAATGTTATTAAAGTTATTATAGTGACAAATATTGTCTCAATATGAAAATCAACCATGGTCTCATTTAACATTGTGACAAAGATTATCTTAATATAAATAGTGTCGTTATTGTTATTAAAGTTATTATAGTGACAAATATTGTCTCAATATGAAAATCAACCATGGTCTCATTTAACATTGTGACAAAGATTATCTTAATATGAAAATCGACCATGGTCAACCATGGTCCAATGCCACATTATGACAAAGATTGTCTTGATATAAAAATCAATAATGATTAACCATAGTCCAAAATTGCATTATGACAAATATTTTCTGAATATGAAAATCAACCATAGTCAACCATGTTTATTTTAGGGTTTATATATCAAGGTTTTATAATATTAATCTCTTGGGTTAAATATTATTCCCTTAGGGTTTAAGTATTAATCCCTTCGGTTTATTATTCCCTTGTGTTTACAATATCAATCCCTTAGATTTATAATCTCAATATGAAAATAAACCATGTATATTTTAGGGTTTATAATATTTATCTTAGAGTTTATATACCTTCAATTTATATTATTAATTCCTTGGGTTTAATATTATTCTCTTGATTTAATACTATTCCCTTGGTTTATAATATTAATTCTTTGTTTTAATATAAATACATCGGATTTATAATCATGGTAAGTCATGGTCAACCATGGTCTAACGTCACATTATGACAAAGATTATCTCAATATGAAAATAGACATTGGTTAATCATGTTTATTTTAGAGTTTATAATATTTATCTTATGGTTTATATACCTTGGGTTTATAATAATTTGGGGTTTTAAAATTAATCGCTTAGGTTTATAATATCAATCCTTGAGTTTATTAATCTAAGGGTTCATATTCCGAGGGTATAATATTATTGATAGAGTTTATAATATTTATCCTAATATAGTTTAATATAAATCCCTTGGGTTTACAATCATGCGAAACCACGGTTCAATGTCACATTATGACAAAGATTGTCTCAATATGGAAATCAATCCTAGTCAACCATGGCCAACTATTGTCAACCATCTTCAACTATGGTCCAATGTCACATTATGAAAAATATTGTTTCAATATGAAAATCAAGCATGGTCCAATGTCGCATTGTGACAAAGATTGTATCAATGTGAAAATCTACCATAGTCAATCATGGTCAACCATGGTCCGATGCCACATTGTGACAAAGATTGTCTCGATATGAAAACAAATCATCATCAACCATGGCCCAATGTTGCATTGTGACAAAAATTGTCTCAATATAAAAATCAACCATGTTTATTTTAGGGTTTATAATATTAATCCCTTAGGTTTAATATTATTCCCTTGGGTTTATAATCCCTTGGGGTTTTAGGATTAATCCCCGAGGATTTAGGATTGATATACAACATCAATCTCTTAGATTTATAATATCAATCCCTTGGGTTTATTTATCTAAGGGTTCATATTCCTAGGGTATAATATTATTCATATGGTTTATAATGTTAATCCTAGGATTTAATATAAATTTCTTGGGTTTAGAATCATGGTCAACCATGGTCCAACGTCACACTATGACAAAGATTGTCTCAATATGAAAATCAACCATGGTCAATCCTTTTCAACCATCATCAACCATGGTCAATCATGGTCCAACATCATATTATGGAAAATATTGTCTCATATCAAAATCAACCATGGTCGAATGCCACATTGTGACAAAGATTGTCTCAATGTGAAAATCAACCATTGTAAACCATGTTTGTTTTATGGTTTATAATATTTATCTTAGGTTTTATATACCTTTGGCTTATAGTATTAATCCCTTGGGTTTAATATTATTCCATTGTTTTAATACCATTCCCTTGGTTTATAATATTAACTATTTCGTTTAACATAAATACGTTGAGTTTATAATCAGGGTCAACCATTTTCAACCATGGTCCAATGTCACATTGTGACAAAGATTGTCCCAATATGAAAATCAACCATGGTCAACCATGGTAAACCATGTTTATTTTAGGGTTTATAATATTAATCTCTTGGGTTTAACATTATTCCCTTGGGTTTATAATCCCTTAGATTTTTAGTATTAATCCCTTGTGTTTATAATTTCAATCCCTTGGTTTTATTAATTTAGGGGTGTATATTTCTAGGATATAATATTATTCATAGGGTTTATAGTATTAATCATTAGTTTTAAGTAAATTTCTTGGGTTTATAATCATGGTCGATAATAAATAATAATAATTATATTATTATTATTATTTATTTAAAAATTATATAATAATAATTAATATAAATTATTAATTAGTTATTAATGAATAAATTATTATTTTTTTAATTGTGAATTAACAAATAATTAAATATTAATTACTAATAATGATAACACAATAATTTTTATATTAAGTTATTTTTTAAGATAGTTTATCATTTATTTTATTCCTATAATTTATAATATAATATATTAATGTTATGATTATATTAGATTTAATACTAATAATGCTTGGTGTTTTCAATTATACTTTATATTGTAGTTGTGTATGTGACTGATATATATGTCCTATCAACATATATAATTATAATTTATTAATGGTAAATTGGTGCTAGTTAAGCTATAATTTTTGGTATATCAACATTGAATATAACTTATTAAATTTAATCAAACCATTTCTAATTCACTAATAATTAAAAATATATAAATAAAATTCAAATTCAAAATGAATAAAAGTGTCGAAAATATAGACAAAATTAAAAAGATATCACCATCATGTGGTATATCGATCTGCTGATATTATGAATGCTCTTTCCACAAATTCAGTAGGTTTAGATTTAATTTATTATTGAAAAAAAATTCCTTGAAACTTAAGAAATTGATACATTAGTATCCATTAAATAACAATTTGAAAAGAATATCATAGATATTAAATAAAAAAATAATTTTAATTTAAATAAAGTAGATATTCGATATACAAAATTGGTAATTTTATGATGTTAATGATTTTTATTTTGTTAAAAAATGTTAATGGTGAATGAAACGAATCGTAATATTTATTGAAATAAAGAAAATAATAATAAATAATTGATTATGAATAAATTTAATTTTTTTAAAATTAATATTAATTATTAGTGAGGTTGAATAGAAATATTGAGAAAATAATATTTTTATTGTTGTTGGCATTATTTGCTAAGAGTTATGGTATGGAAATATGAATAGTGATGATGTCTGAGAGACTATTGGAAAATGAAAACAAGGGCCATAAGACAGTATAATATAATAAATATATAATATATTATATCTTGTTAATAAAATACACTCTCACATTTATCCTATCTATTGTTTATCATTGTGAGTGTCTAACATGGTATGAGAGCACGAGGTTTCTTTAAAAATCCAATTAATTTCTTGACCATGAGTTTTTCATCTTTCTTGAGCATGAGTTTCTAGTCTTTCCTGGCCGTTCCTTCCCCACATAGCTAGGTACACAGACAAGCGCATCTTATCTTACTACCTCATTGAATGTAATGATCAAAGGTTGCAAACCTCTTTCTAGATGGCATTGTTATCCCACAGTAGAAGCATTATCTCTACTTATTTTCCTTTGCTAAATATGATCATCCCTCTACCCATCTCTCTGTGCCTCTGCTTCATGCATCAGTATTGTCAAGAAAATTTGCTCTCGTTAGTCTATGCTACTTGGGATTCTTAATATTGTGTGCTCAAACTGTCATCGCTCTTTCTCTGCAACATATGATGTTCCCACATCAGAGTTGTTGTAGTGTGTGTTATACTATCAGAAAACACCCCTCGTCAACGTTGTTGTTATATGTCATGTGCATAGAAACACCCTATCATAAGACTATTTCGAATGAAGGATTCCATGTCGAGAGTTTCTAGGTCAGTGAATTGTCTATTTGAACTCACACCTACAGTAAAAGAAATCAATCTCAATTATTGTAGAGTGTTTAGTGCTGAATCTCAATAACACATTGTTGAGGTGTTGAGTGTGGAATGCATAGATATTTATATTGGCGTTTTTTCTCTTGACCAACATCACACCGATTTTGTGAATGAACAATTTACTAACCAATTAGCTTGTTGACCAGAATTAGAATAGTGTGAATGAACCATTTGTTAATCGTGGTTTATTAACCAACTTGGCTCACTAGTTCATATTCCATATTCAAGTATTATAGATTGCAACCAACTCGATGTCGTCAACAATAGACTAGAGCCTTGGTGTGGCGAGTGTTCAATAATTCGGGTTTGCAATTCATGAAAATTCTCGTCGATGTCACTTTACAATGTGATATCGCATGAGAACTTCTTTGATTTGGCGGGTATGATTTCACTTGAAAGTCTTTGCATTAGAGGAAATTTCAGCCTAAAAGTGTGCATGAAATTTTCACATAATTTTCATCTCATAATATTTAAACAAATTAAAATCCTTTAAATTTAAAAAGAGGTACATGTAGAAATTTTGGAGGGAAATGAAGAAAAACTACATTTTTTTAATTGTATTTTTGGCTTATCTCTTTCTAGGTTTACTCAAAATTCAAGTGTAAACACTCATTGGATGCAGAATTAAATTTCACATCAAACGAGTACCTATTATGTATACTTTTTAGAAGACCCACATTGATAAAAAAAAAAATGAAGATATATTAAAAAAGTGAGTTCAACAGGATTTTTTAATGTATCTTAATTTTTTTTTATCAATGTTGGTCTTCTCAAAAGTATCCATAATGGGTACTTATTGGATGAAAAAATTAATTCTTCATCCAACAAGTGTTTGTATTTGAAATTTGAGTAATCTGTTAAGGAGATAAGCCAAAAATACAATTTAAAAAGGTAGTTTTGTTCTTTTCCCTCTAAAAATTAATAACTTTTATTTTATTATTTTAACTATTATTTATTATTTTTCCTTAGGAGACCAATTTTACGCTAAAATTTCCTCTAATGATATCACTTCCATGAAAATAATATAATTATAAATTGTCTTAGAGATGAATTTGTGGACTATCACTCCTGTAATGTGATAGGAAGGAGAACGCACATCAAAAAGTAAAAGATAGATGTAACAATCAGTCTATCGACAATGGAAATAGTTCAAATTTCACTTCACCCTAGTGGGATCAGAAGGTGTGGGAACTGAGTATTGTTAAATGTGAAATATTAGGAGGAATTTTTTGCATTATGAGATGGTTGCTGATGCCTTAGTTATATATATTTTTCATAGCTATTGTAGAGAAATATAATGAGAGGCTTGTTAAATTTCCAAAAATTCACATCCAAATAAAAGATATGTAAGTAAACCATAATACTAGCTAGAGCATATTCAAGTTGATTTTTTTTATTATCAAGATTCATTGTATAGCTTGAGTAATAATATCTAGAAAGTTGTTGTGATGCAGGAAAGTGTTCCCTCTGCGGACAGAGACAACCCCTCTAGCCCTAGAGTGGGTCTAGTCACACCAAAGATAGATCAACAATAGATTTCCTTAAACAATCATTGTTGGAGGCCCACCTCAACTAGTGGTCGATGAAGTTCCATTGTGCTACTCCAGCTTCCGCTTCCTTCTTCTCAATGAGTGATCAACCTAAAACAATGCAAAAGAAATACAACGAAGCATGTAATTGGAAAACAACAATGATCTATTTACTCAAAAAGTCAAGAAGTCATGAGCTACCAAGTAAATTACATACAAGACATAGGAAAACATCATTGATAGTATTAATAATGAAATAAGAGCAAGCTTACAACCAAAGTCTTGACGCGGCAAGCCTTCTTAGAGGATCCATCCAGTATGTTTCTCAAGCATTCACTCTTTGAAGAAGGATCTCCCAACATACAATGTCTCTCTCTCACTCATAAGCTTTTACACAAAGTTAAGGGCACTCCACAATCTTCCACAAGCTATCAATCAATCCCACAATTGTCACACCCACACTAGTTATCTATCAAACTTAAAAGCACTAACAACATTGCTCCAACAAAGGAATTACCAGCTAACTGGTCACATCAAAGGTGAGGGCTTTAATAGGAGAAGGAGTCTCCATGAAATGTGGAGGAGAGAGCTCATCCTCAAGGAAGGTAGCACAAATGATGGAATTACCATACCAGAGGGGGAAGGGCGGCACAAACTATGCAAACAACCAGGTCTGGAGACATCCAGAAGGCCGACTATTGGAACGAATTCTCCCAATCTGGATCGTCGAGGGTCATGAACTGGGGACTAGCGATGGCGTCACGACGATACAATGCATGACAGGGATTCGTCGCGGATTTTAAAGGTTTACTAGCAACGATGTAGGAAGTTAGTCAAAAAGGGTCAATCTTCAGCATTAGAGAGCATTTTCTTAATCTTATTGCATAAGTGGGAAGATATGAACATGTTTATTTGATACATGACACAACAAAGGGACTGAGATGAGGATAGTGACAAATTACTATGTAACAAATGCCCACTAAATCATGAAGCCCGAGAGAGTGGGAGGGGTTAAATGCTTTATGAAACTGTCTGAACTGGAACACCGCTTCGAAGATCCTACAGGCGCAAGTACAACTGATATCTTTGATAGTGAAATACATATAGTCTAAGCATGGGTGCAGCCATCAAAAAGACATAGGAAACTAGGTCTGTGGTATGGATGCAACCATCCAGTTAACAAGACCATGACAATGATAAAAGTATGGTCGCAGCCATCCATGAAGACTCAGGCATGGTTGCAGCCATCCATCAATGAGTCATATATGTAATCATGAACCAATCCACACAACCCGAACATATGTAATCCTAGTTCGGGGTCTTGAAACCCAACCGATCATAGTACAAATTCTATCATGTGAATAGAGGTGTTGAAGTTAAACATGATAGAAAGTCGCTTGATTACTGGCCAATGATGTAAACCGTTAACAAGCATGAGAGAAACCACCAATAATGTTGATGGTTCTCAAGGTACTACCCAGTACAATCCACTAAGTGTGAAAAATGAGCTGAAGTCGAACACTCATGGAATCACCTAATTGAAGACCAATGAAGAAAGTCTATCGTCGGGCACAAAGAACTCGCCATTGAGGCATGCAAGCTCCAAGGTGCTCAAAGGGATCTCTAGATCAATCTCCTGGATAATGAGCTGATGTCGACAGGAGACGATCCATCGCAGGAGGGCCATGATGTTTCCCCCATCAACGATACAAGATAAGGAACAAGTAGTAGATGGTGACACAGAGTATCAGAAGAGGAGGTAAGGGTGTAAACTATAGAAGGATTATACTCTTGAACATAACGGCTACACGACTCTGGAATGCGGCAGCATTTTGTTACCAAGGGATCAGAGGCTTAATGGGAGCAATGGGAGCAACACGGATAAGATGGAATGAGGCAAAATGACAACCCAAACCCGCGGAAGGCGAAATGACGATGTATGGATATCCTAACCCGATAAGAAGCAAAAGTGTCGATGTTTAAGAGTGACTAGATGCCATAGATAATCAATAATGATTTCCAAATTTCCCCCCACCATTGCTAGCGAGTACCCCAATTATGTTTGAAAACAAGCTTGAAGGGGATAGCATGTGCTTGTAATATAAGTTTGACCTTCAGTCGAATCCAGACTAGTAATAGTTTAAGGAGCCCTAGGGAGGAGAAGCTCAAGTCTCGTTATGGTGACGAGTCCAATGTCATCAGGGCTTAACGAGTCTAACATAGGTAAAACTCGAAGTCTTTTTCATGTTTAGGGAGTTTGAAAAAGACACAGAAAAGAAAACTCCAAGGGGATCCTTTTTCATAGATTTGTGTCTCTCGAGCCCCAAAAAGCATAAAACAATACTCGAGAGAACCACTTGATCATTAAGACAAAGGAGTACTTTTCATAATTAGTGACCTCGATCTGAAAGTGTAGAAAAGTGATCAAAGACATGCTGTTTCATAACCAATATTGAACTTGAAACGACAAATGTCTGGCAATCTTTTCTTGTTTATATGGTTAGAAAAGAGCTGAAAGTGAGCTGAAAGAAGACCTCCATTTTTATTATTTTTAACGAGTCAAAAAGGGAAAAAATACTCGGCAATCTTTTCATATTTTATGAGTCAGAAAAGAGCTTTAAGGTGACTCGTCCTAGAGGAACGAGTGGTATAAAGGGTAGCAACTGGTTCCAGAAAAGGAGGAACTGCTCAAAACATGTAATGGTCAAGAGGCTGCTTAATAAAACCACTCATCCAGTTCCTCAGGAAAGGAAAAACAACCAAGTGAAAGCATATGATCAGCCAAAGAGATGGTGGCGATGGAACGAAACAACCAAGGCTCATCTAGCAAAATTTAGTGGGTAAAAATGACAATCATGAGATGTAAATTGGGTATGGGTTCATTTTTGCACAAGCTTGAACCATGGAGAAATCTGCTTGGATTCTGTTTCATGTTTAACCAAGCTTGAAACAAAAAAAAATCTTGTGATAAGTTTGCATGCCCCCATCATAATGATGCAAATCAAGGTACACACCCCCCAAGCTTCATTTCATTCAAGGAGGTGGATGGAATGAAGGTTCACTTTCAAGGTCTTGGAAAGACTCAACTTGGATTTTACGAGATCTTAATCAAAGAATCGATTTGGAAAGGGAGGTGTTTCATTTTTCAATGAGGTTGACACAGTAAAAGAACTATCCTCATAACCCTTGTTTCATTTTTTAACAAGGTTGACACAGGATCAAGAACTTTCCTCAAGACGCCTAGTCTCATTTTTTAACGAGGTTGACACAGGAACAAACTATCCTCGGAACTCCTTGTTTCATTTTTTAATGAGCTTGACACAAGACAAGGAACTATGCTCGTCACTCTTATTCATGGGTCATATGTAAACATGACTCCAAAGAGATCTTCACTGGATGGAAGAACCACACTCTAGGAGGAACACATGTCATGAGACACCAATGACAGATCAGGTTCCAATGCCCCCAGTACATGACGTACCAGACATGATGCAGGAAAGTGTTCCCTCTGCAGACAGAGGCAATCCCTCTAGCCCTAGAGTGGGTCTAGTCACAGCAAAGACAGATCAACAATAGATTTCCTTAAACAGTCATTGTTGGAGGCCTACCTCAACTGGTGGTCGATAAAGTTCCATTGCGTTGCTCCAGCTTCTGCTTCCTTCTTCTCAATGAGTGATCAACCTGAAACAATGCAAAAGAAATACAACAAAGCACGTAACCGGAAAACAACAATGATCTACTTACTCAAAAAGTCAAGAAGTCATGAGCTATCAAGTAAATTACATATAAAACATAGGAAAACATCATTGATTGTATTAATAATGAAATAAGAGCAAGCTTACAACCAAAGTCTTAACGCTGTAAGCGTTCTCAGAGGATCTAGTTATTATGTTTCTCAAGAATTCACTCTTTGGAGATGGATCTCCCAACATACAATGTCTCTCTCTCACTCATAAGCTTTTACACAAAGTTAAGGGCACTCCACAACCTTCCACAAGCTATCAATCAATCCCACACTTGTCACACCCACACCAGCTATCGATCAAACTCAAAAGCACTAACAACACTGCTCCAACAAAGGAATTACCAACTAACTCGTCACATCAAAGGTGAGTGCTTTAATAAGAGAAGGAGTCTCCATGAAATGTGGAAGAGAGAGCTCATCCTTAGGGAAGGTAGCATAAATGACAGAACAACCATACCAGAGGGGGAAAGGCGACACAAACTATGCAAACAACTAGGTCTGGAGACATCCAGAAGGCCGTTTGTTGGAATGAATTCGCCCAATCTGGATCGTCGCGGGTCATGAACTAGGGACTAGCAACGACGTTGCAATGATACAGTCCATGACAGGGAATCGTCACGGATTTTAAAGGTTTACTAGCAACAGTGCAGGAACTTAGTCAAAAAGGGTCAATAATCAGCATTAGAGAGCATTTGCTTAATCTTTCTTGCATAAGTGGGAAGATATGAACATGTTTATTTGATACATGACACAAAAGAGGGACTGAGATGAGGATAGTGACAAATTACTATGTAATAGTTGTAATGTCATAGTTATAATCCATTTTTTTGTGTAGACTAGAAAATTTCCATTCCACCAACAAGTTTTGTGCGAATTCTAGCCTAAGATATTAATTGTTTGAGGTGATTTTTGGTTGAATTGACACCTTTATTTACTAAGTTGGAGAAAATTACTAGATTTGATGATTTGTTAGAGCTATTAATCACTCTAATGTTGTCTATTGTTGAAGACACAGTGAAAATCAACAAAGCCTCTCTTGCTAACATTAAAATCTGTCTATAAAATACACATGAGAATATCAAGTTCCTGCAACTTTAATTTCAGCTCCAACAAGATGAGTTATAACAGTGTAGTCATCATTCTGAACTATTTTTTGAACAGAGATATTATTTGTTTGATTTTGAGATAGACACCCATCAACTACCAAAAAGCAATCAAACCAGTAAAGTTGATGTTAATTTAGATATAATTCCCACTTTATGAGCATATTTCCATGAATATGTAGATGTTTAGTCTGCACTTCCCAAGCCCATCATTAGACCTTGAGAAGAGTTGTTAATAACATGAAAAAATTGTTCTTGGATATAACAAATATGTTTCCTCTTACATCCCAAATTATTCTAAGCCCATTCAGTTTCAAAGTGTTGTATTTATTCAAGGTAGTCCATCTTCAATTCTTCCACATCCTGCTCCTCATCCACATTCACAACAGATTGTCAAGTGCCAAAACTGTAACCAAGTTGACCATGTAAAAAAATTATTGTTTTGATCTTCACCCATGTGAGCATTTTCATAAAAATATTCATCATTCAAACAAATGCTTCATAAACAAGCCTCCTACAAGAATGAAGATTCACCTTGGATGGACTACTTCTTAGCAATAGGCTTCAAAAACCAAGAAGAGATTTTAATCATACGACATAATTTGTTCTCGAGTATTGACACGTCTTGCATTTGATATTTCTTCACCTTCTCACCTTGTATCTGACAAAGGGGAAGTGATTGTTATCTACAAGATTCAAAGATACACATCCCAAGCCTACCATCTGAGGTTAGAGCCAAAGTCAATCATAACTAGATTCAAAGTTGTAGCCATAAATAGAGTAATGGCCCATGAGCATGCATTTTGGTTGGTGACCTTCCTTAAACGACTGTAGGTTGAGACCTCGATGGTCTCCCTTTTCCAAGAACATTATGGAACACTTCCTTTAGCAGAATACTTCAACTTCTAGCCATATTTGGAACTATTCTAGGAACTGCATAAAGCGTTCCAATTTGAGACCTCAATGGTCTCCCTTTTCACAAAATTAGGGAGCACTTCCTCTAGCATAAGACTTCAACTTCTAGGCAGATTTGGAACTATTCCAAGAACTGCAATAAGTGTTCGAGTGTTGGCGGTCAAACTTAAACCACAATCGGTTGAGACCTCAAGTTCTCCCACCTTATACCATCATTTCCGAGAGTATAGCCAGTCAATTGTTTCCATGCGCTTTTTGTATTATAACTCTCTTCTTAGACTCTATTAAAGGGAACCATACATATATATAAATATAAATTTTCACCCATTACAATGAAAAAAACTATAGAAATTCAGTAGATATTCCTTGCAACCATAAGCATATACAAAATTAAAATTTTATAATGTTTAATGATTTCTTTGTATAAAATTAAAATCTTATAATGTTTAATATTTGTTTTTTTTTTTATTATTTTTTTGTTTAAGAGAAATTATAATCTTTTGTTCTTGTTATTAAATATAATATATAATTTTTAATGAGAAACAAATAATTAATTAATTTATATTTTTAATAATATTCTACGTATACTACAATTTTAATTAATTTCATAATATAAAATAATTTAATAGCTATATATTATTATTTTTAAAAATTTATTTTTAAATTATGAAAATAATTTTATTTTTTCTCAACAATAAATTAAAAAATTAAACTAGCAATTCAAAAAAATTAAATAAGATTAGTAGCTAAAGTGTAGCATAGTACTTGGATTAATAGTTAGAGTGTAGCATAGTTCTTATCACTCCTTATTGTACTAATTAAAGCAATGTGGGCTCCACATTTTTTTGTTATTTGAGAATGTTAGTTTTTCCATAATTGTTTTTGTGATTATTTTTTATTCCCATCTACACTCTTGCACTTTTACATTCTGCACTCTGCACTCCACACTTCTTTAACTTTTGTTATTGGTGATTTTGGTTCAGTGAATTAAACTTTTACGAAATATTTTTGACATTCCAAAGTTTATTAATTTTCTTATACAATAGTCAATGTTTCATTGTGCACAGTAAGCCTCCTTCATCCTTCACACTTCCGCACTCCACATTGGGTAAACCAATGAGACTACAATATTATATGAGTTAAATCAACATAGATATGAGCTAAACCAATGCGAAGTGAAAAAGTGTTGAAGAGGCTTCTTCAACATAATAAAATATTTGATAAGCTTTAAGTGGATGACAAATTAAATTATGTGTATAATTCAACAAATAAAAAATTTAATTATAATGATGGATTTGAAATAGAAGGGTTAATTCAACAAATTTAATTTAATTCCACACTATGAAGGGTTAATTCTTTTTATATTCTCTATTTGTTATTATTTTTTTTATGCATGCAATATATAATATGTGAAAAATATAGAAAAGGTAATAAAATCACTCACAAACCACAATGAAAACCAATATATGTTTTTGCAAAACATTTCTAGAAGAAACCTAATAAGAAGGTGAGGTTGCTATACTCTATTTTGTATAGAATTGAAATTATGCCAAGTATAAAAGAGATGGCACTCTCTATAGAGTTCACCGAGAGATGTGACACATAAGCCATTTTCTCTCTGTATATTTCCTTTTTATAAAGTATATTTTTATGAAATTAATTTTTTCTCTATATATTTTCTTCTTAATGAAGTATATTTTTATTTCTTTCTTATAAAATTAAATTTTTATAAAATTAACTTTAATTATGAAAATTCTCGTAATATAAAAATATGATTTTAAATTATATTGGTATAAAAATATATTACATATCTATCACATTCATTGGAACCTAAAGTATAAACACTCCTAATATTTGAATCACAAATTTAAATAATCCCATCAACATTTATAGAGTTATTGATGCTTTAAATTTAATGCATCTCAATCAAATTTAGAATTTACATTCTCGACCTCAATTGTCAACAATCCTAAATTTCATGTGTGTTATTTCAGAGTTTCAATGTCGTACATGTACGTGGCTTTCTAAGAAAATGACCCTTCACAGAAAGCATGGGAATATCTTTATTCTCTTCTACTTTCGACATTTTGTCTTTAGATAACAAGCTAAAATATTAATTACAGAGTTCATGTAACCAGCTATAATTTATATACATATATTACTACAAAAACCATACAGTCACACTCTAGTATTATAAGAAGTCAATCTAATAAATACCTATCTAATTATTGAAAAATATATATATATTTTAAAATTTTGACGAATAAGTATTAAAAACATAGAAAAGAGTTAACAGATAATATATAAAACAAGTCATACACTTGGTTTATTGATGACATAAGACAATTAAATATATAATAATTAGATTGTAGATATTTAGATGATAAGATTTGAAGAAGGTGGATTTATGACTCATAGACAACTCACACACAGGTAAATAACTACTTCTAGAATGACACCTAGGACTCACAATGACAATTCACAACAACACATGGAAGCATTACTTTGAATGCCCTCCCTTAATGCTTACATGGAAAACATTGAAAACACATATTACAATAATAAAGATAATCTTTGTCTGACTGGTCTTCATCAACACTCACATCCACTCTAGAATCTTGCAAACTCTGCTCTTTAACCACCACATCTTCAATCTCTTACTTGACCTCGACCACCTGTGACCATCATTGATGAACTCTACAAGATCAACAATATTGATTCTTCAACTCGTTGGGGCTTTCGCGATAAGAATCATCAAATAATGAACCATCCTATGAACCAACCAACATCTGTTGAATATTTCTCTTTCGACTATCCATCAGTTGCTAGGATGGAGGTATGGATACTGAATGTGTTCAAAAGTTGATCAAACAACTCAACCTTACTAACACACAAGAACTGATGTTTTGGACACAAAGGCTTCCAGTTTAAGAACCACCAACCCTTTTTATAACGAAAATTGAAACATTTCACAACTACAAACTCAATAATTATCAAACTACCAAGTGTCATTCAAACATAGACAAGTCACCATGTCCCTCCTTAACACATGTCAAAAATTGTTCATTTAATTTAATCTTTGTCCTGAGCTTTCTCGTTTTTATAAAACAGAATTTGTTAAAATAATAAATTCTAACAAACTTATACTCCACATAACTTAACTAAAATAATCAATTATTATTATATATATTTAATATTTTCCAAAATTCAAAAGTAACCCAAAATAGAAAATACAAGCGCATAATAATTTTTTTCGGCTAACATAACCAATAATAAAAATAAAAACCTTGTTATGAAAATAACTATATTAATATTTCTTACCTAGCTTAAATTAAAATTTTACTTGAAATAATATGAAGTAAATAAAAAGTCAAAATACTAAGACTTTGTATCTAAAATTATAATTTTATAATTTTTTCTGGGAGGGACAAAGATATTTAGCAATGTTATCTAAAATTATAAGCTTTCGTGAGAGGGACAAAGATATCTAGCCATGTTAATTAATATATATAAGGCAGAAAAATATTTAAAAACATTATAAATTATAAAATTTTGTAAATTTTTGTAATATTAAAGGTTTATTATTTAATAGAGTGTATGTTTTGAAATAGAATTTCTATAATTTTATTTAATTATCCAATAATATTAAGTAGATAGAAGAAATTTAACTTCACATAATATTTTGAAATATTCATTTTAATATATATAAATCAAAAGTTAACTAGTTTTTCTCATTTTCTTTTTCTTTTTTTAATTAAATTGATTGATTAATTAAAAAAGAAAAATGTCATATCAACTGAATTATAGTTTTTTAGGCATGTGGCATTGGTAAGTCATGATTTTGTAACAAATCTTATTTTCATGTTTCTTTTAAAGTATATGTATGTTTAACTTATACAATTAACTGAACTGTTGTGATATATTAATATTTCTCAAACTTTAACCTAACTTATATTAAAAATTTACTTCAGATAATATGAAGTAAATAAAAATTCAAAATGCTCTGACTTTGTATTTAAAATTATACTCCCTTTCGGGGAGGGATATTTCTCAAACTTTAACCTAACTTATATTAAAAAATTACTTCAGATAATATGAAGTAAATAAAAATTCAAAATGCTCTGACTTTGTATTTAAAATTATACTCCCTTTCGGGGAGGGACTAAGAAATTTAGTAACGTTATCCAACATATATAAGACACATTACAAATTACAAATTTGTGTATATGCAAAGATCATTATCTGGATAAAGTGTCTATTTTGGAATGGAGTTTCTCTAATTTTAATTTAATTATCAATAATATTAAGTAAATGGTAGAAATTTAACTTCATATAATATTCCAAAATATTTATTTTAATACACACAAATCAAAGTTTGACTAGTTTTTCTCTTTTTCTTTTTTAATTAAATCGATTAATTAAAAAAATGTATCATGTCAACTAAATTATGGTTTTATGGGTACCTGGCATTGATAAGTCATGATATTATAACAAATCTTATTTTCATGTTTTTTTAAAAGTATATATGTTTAACTTATATAATTTACTGAATCTTTGTGATTTCTTTAATTATAATAAGTTCAAATGTATCATGTAATAAGTGTTGGTAAGTTTCTTAATTTTTGTGATTATAAACTAATATCTTTCAAATATTTACCAACTATTTAATTTATATACCTACACTAATTATCTATAACACAAATATTTATCAACTACTTAATTTATATACTACACTAATTAAAAATTAAACAATATTTTCACATGAAAAAACGTAACTGGAGAATATGTTGGGTATTTTTGTTCAATGGGAAAATACCAAAACCAAACATTAACTGAACACAGAGTCAATGCTCTGTTTCCTTTTCTCAGGATCTTTTTGCACAGAGGACCCTTTTAAAAAAAAACTGAGGACAGAGTATTTCACCACCATAAAAGATTTCCATTCATTAAAATAAAAACACTAATACATATTCATCCTCTTCGCTGTGAGGGATTACCAAAAACAACATTAAACCAAAACCTGTTTTCCACCTGAGAATTTACTGAGAGCATATTCATCCTCTTACTCAGAGGGATTCACCAAAACATTACAAAAGAAATTACTCTGTCTCCTGTTGAAATTTTACACTACTGTGTGTAAAAATTTCATTTACATTCACTGCTGTGTGAAAACAAAACTTACAGGGATTTACAGATTTACCTTTTCACTGCTGTGAAACAATACATGGTTTTCAAGAAAACTATCCACTGGTTTCATTTACTTCTCCTCCTGCACTGCTGTGCAATCTTTACTTCTTACATTACAAACAAAAATTACTCTGCTGCATAAAACCCCTTTTTCATTACAGACCCAAAAATATTTATGCACTTCTGTGCATTCCTCCCCTGCAATACAAAATTAATCTCTGCGTTTTTCCATTCGCTGCTGCGAATTCAATCACCCTAAAATTTCATGACATTACAATAAAGATTTACCCGCACTTCTGTGCTTTCTTTGCTATCCTCTTCGCGCTGCAGGGGTCACGCATTTTTCATATGCGATTACATTACAATTACAATCCCCGTGTATTTTTCTATTGGCTGCTCCAAGCCCCACATGTTTTTTGTTCTCCCCGTGCGATAATACATAACAAGAAAATGGGTCAACGTTTTTATAAAACATATATTAAAAGGACTTACCCATACTCCTATTCAATTGACGTAAGAAATATTAAAAGCCTTACCAAAACATATGACAACAATTAATTTAACGTATGGGATGGTCCACGCCTCATTTAATTTTAACAGGCCCCGTATGTACTTTGATGAACATAACCGGCGGAGACCTTTCCTGGAGATCGAACGGCGGACAGTCTTTGAGCTGATCGGACGCATATCGGGCGGGGTGAGTTGACCACAAGTTACCTTCCGAAAAGTGCTTGAGGCTTACGTCACGGTTGGACAGTTGTCAGCATCGGAGCACCATGTCCGGAAACCACTTCAGGCCGAAGGGTGGTGCGATGGCTTACCACCGGTTTCAAGTTTGCTGCAGTGGTTTTGGCGCTGCGTTGACTGCTGACCCGCGTGGTGAAATTATAATTTCAACACTCCCCTTTAATTTCACCTGTTGGGCATTCGGTCATACCCAAACACTTTCTCAACTCCTTCACATGCTGCTGTTGCAAAAGAGTCTTCCTCTTAACAGAGGGATTCATCATTGTCCATGTTGAAAAACATCTTCCTCTAAACTAGAGGGATTCACCTGTCTATGCTAAAAAAGCATCTTCCTCTAAACTAGAGGGATTCACCTGTCTATGCTAAAAAAGCATCTTCCTCTTCATAGAGGGATTCTCCAAAGACAACAAATCTTCCTCTTAAGAGAGGGATTCACTAACA
>APFE031035503.1:3067-29504 GCA_000404065.3 Pinus taeda | reverse complement strand
TTCTGTTCCTGTATTTTTTTTTTTTTTCATTATTGTTTATTTCTGATATCGAGGTACCCATGTTCAATGTTGGTAACATTTTTTACTTATTTGGATTCTCACTGAATACCTTTTCTGCGAACTTATGACAATAATAGATTTGTTGCTTTTTCATGAGAGGTATTCTTCCGTTTATGTTGCCTTGACTTGAGTAAAAGAAGAATTTGGTACTGGTGAGGTTGAGCATTCATTTAGCAGTCATTGAGATTGATTATGAATTCTGACATGCTCTGGGAGAAGTTATGGGTGAATGTTTTCTAGCGGTCAGTTCAAAATTCGTTAATAATTCAATTGAAACAAATCGACATACAAAATAAGAAAAACCATAAATGGGTGGTCCAGTGATTTAGTGTTTGAATCTTCGACCTGTAAGCAATTCACGCAGAACACAATTAAGAGAACGAGGAGTAAACTAGACTAGATTCTGTGAATATATTTAGAATAATGGAGAAATGTGGAGTTTTGTAGATTTTATTATTATTAGTTTTTTTAGTATCTTGTTGTGTTTAGTTAATATGGTGGATTTTATTTATATTTTAGATACTAGATTATGTGAATATATTTAGAATAATGGAGAAATGTAAAGTTTTTTAGATTTTATGGTTATCAGTTTCTTGTTGTGTTTTGTTATTTATATTTTAGATGGTAAACTATGTGAATATATTTAGAATAATGGAGAAATGTAGAGCTTTTTAGATTTTATTGTTATCAGTTTCTTGTTGTGTGTTTGTTAAAATTGTAGATTTTATTAAGATTTTAGATTTTATTTATAATAACGTGATTCAAACTCTTAACTGATTTGTAAATCTATAAATATACGTGATTCAAACTCTTAACTGATTTGTAAATCTATAAATATAGGTGTGTCTGGGCTGATTGAATCAAGTAGTGAGTACAAGTAGTCTCCAGATTGAGCTTTGCCTCTCTTCATCCCTACTTTCTCTTTTATGCAACTGTTTTTATATTTACTATGCCCATCATGTAGGGCTTTAATCATATTCACTATTACTGGATCGTTCGAATAGTCTTTGTAGGCTTGACAATTTGTACTTGGACTGAATAATATGTAATTTATAGAAATTTATTAGATCTTGTATAAGTTGTATAGGCTAAGAAATCTATTTTTTAATGTATATGAAGATACGGGACATTTAAATTTAGTAGTGTATATTTCAGTTTATCTATAGTATAGAATATATTGCTATAGATTTCTGGATTATATTGTTTGTCTTTATACAGTTTCGTTATTATGATTATTAAATACTGAAATGATACATGGACAAATTTAATCGTGCTCTCAGGACACCGTCTGACTAGGCCAATCGAACTGCACCCGATTCTCAATTTCCACATTTAGGAATGGTATTCTTCGTCCAGGTTCAGGAACAACTGACTTAGCCGGGAAGCCGAAGCCGAAGCCCAAGAAGAAGGGTTCAGGAGGAAATTGACCCAGCAATACAAGTGCAAGGTCGGTAGCTGGAAGAATCGACTATGGCCCTAACGAACAATAGGTAAGCAGATTGTTCCAGGCTGATTGGTTGTAACAGAGTCTTCCATTTTGTGTTTCTGAGCGTTTTGTTTAAGCCAAACTGGCCGTCCTGTTTGGATTTGACGGCTGATGTATATTAAGTGTCTTTATTTATTTGGTTAGAAGGCTCCGTGGAATTTTTATTATCCGTGGACTTTTAGAAGGGGTCGAAGGAAGGACGTTGGTTAATTTTATTTTTTTGATGGGTGGGTGGCTTTAGTGTTTAATTATTATTATTTAATGTTATGGTCAAATCTTATTTAGATTTGATGGTTAAGTTTTATCTAGACTTTGACATGAAATTGGTGTGGGAGATTTTTTTTCTAAATTGGTGTGAGATTTTTTAGGAGAAAAAATATGCTTTTAATTATATAAATTATATAAGTTGGAGACTTATATATTTTACTCTATCTCACTGGTTTTGAATCTGTGACCTCCGTGACTTTTTGAGAAAAAAGACACCTCTTAAAAAGATAAAAATGCACTGGTTTTGTACTGTAACTTTTTAAGAAGAAAGACATACTGTAACCATATAAGTTATATAAGTTATTTTAATCCTATAAGTGATATAAAATATAAGTTATATAAGTTGCCTTAACCATATAAGTTATATAGGTTGTGATCATCATGAAAAACCGCAATCCACGACATTTAATCTTGAGAAACCACACGGCATCGAATTTTGAGAAACCGCAATCCACCAACATCCATCTAATCTAATTCGTTCAAGTCACCCCACCCATCTAATCTAATCGGTTCAAGTCCGCTGGGAATTTCAGTTCAAGTCAACCCATCCATCTAATCTAATCCGTTCAAGTCAGCTGGGAATTTTATGTCTCCTCCTGTTTGGCGCAATCACCGTGTCGAGACTTAATCAGACTAATCCATTAAAATCACTCAGGCAGTTCATATCTCCTCTGGTTAAAAAAAGACGACACAACCGATGTCGGTTGTGATAGTGAGACAAAAAAAGCGCAACTAACCTGTACGAACTTAATCAAATTAATCCGTTAAAATCACCCAGGTATTTCATGTCCTTTGTTTAGTCTGGTCGTTAGGTGGTGGGGATTCTTCAGTGCGCGCCAAACGTTCTGTCGCTGCAGAGGAGAACAAAGAAGAGGGTCAGGACTTGAAAGCGGCGATAATCCTTCAACTAAGAAGAGGAAATAAAATCTAGACTGGTGCGCGCTTCAGGTGCCAATGAAAACCCTCGAAACCGGAGACCCTGCACAGAAGAGGTGAAAACACTCATGACAATACAGGAAAACCCTCAATGTCGTGGCTTGTGAGAACATGAGATGGAAACCCTCAGAGCCAGCTATCCGAACCCTCAGAGATGAGGCCTGAGCAAGCAGCTACCGAGAGGGATGTCGGAAATAGATTTGTCCAGGGGTTGAGCACTGGTAAGCGGCTGTAGAGGGCGAGCCGAGAACTGTGACGGACAGTGCAGTGGCAACCGGAAAAAGGCGGAAATGGTGGAACTCACCGGGAACCCCCAGCAAGGTAACCACCCGCGGCGGCCAAGAACCTGCAACGCCCATGGAGGAAGGGGCTTGCGGAAGGGATCGTTCTTGCAGACCAGTGGTGGGAGGCCTAGTCTTGGGTACAGCCTGCAAAAGGTGAAAGCGGGAGCTCCCGAGAGCGAAGAAAGGCGAAAATGGCAAAGGCCAATGGGGAAAGTTGGCAAGGGCAGACAAGGAGGGGGAAGCTCCACTCTCGCAGCAAAAACCCTACGGCTGAGATGAAAGGCAAGAGGTCAGCTTGCATGCGCGGGACAACTGGGATGTACAGAAGTAAAGCTTTTACGTATAGAAAGATAAACATGTGTCAAATCTAGGGAGGTGCTTTGGTTGTGTACGAAGATATAAACAATAAAAAAGGGAGTTGGTTTTAGTGTGATTTTTTAAAGTTTTTGGTTTAGAATCCAGCAGCAAAAATGTAGTGAAATTTTGATCTGTGTTATTTAAACTAGTTTTTTTTACTGTATATATGGATTCTGCACCCTTAAAAAATCCTAGGGCACTTCTATTGTGCAGGTTTACCAATCAAACTTGTGATTTCAATGAATTCCTGCTTGATTTTAAAGAAATTAGACCGGAAAAATCTACCCGGAAAGCATCTAAAAAATTGCACTAAAAACAACTCCATTAAAAAAAAGTCTATCACCAACTCTAACCTTTCAAATTTTGGTATTTGAAATCAACTTGCAAAAAATCCCACTAATATTACAAGGAATTTGCCCTGCTCTTTAAAAACATTAAATATGTTTTAATGTTTTTCCGCCCACAAAGAAATTTCAGTTGTGTAACTTTGGGATAATGATCTTGTCGTCACTTGGTTAAATTGTTGAACCATATATTTATATAATACGACAACCTTGATGATGCACGTTTGTAATTTTTCGATGTTGTAAGTTAACATTTATTTATGGTAATTTTCTTTAACAACTAAGGTTAGCATGAAAGAATAAAAATATCTATTTAATATTTTAATATTTATTGTGTTATGAAATCTAAATTAAAATGTGATTTTGTTATCGAAAGAAAAAATAAAAGTTAGAGAAACCAATATCGAATAACGAAAAAAAAGTGAAAATCGAGGAAGCTTATTATTATGTGTTTTGAAAAAATAATGTGCCGTGAGTGTAATAGCTTTAATTAACAATTGCACCACATGTTGCAATGGAAAGGCCGTAAGGCTGTAGTATGTTATAAGAAATTTTAGAAACTCGATAAATATTGAAGAGAAAATATTTAACTGGATCATCCATATGAAGTTTTCTTTGACTTCTTACTAAAAGAAAATTTTTACAAAGTTATGAGGGATATAGTGAAGATTTTTATGGAGTAATTTAGTATGCTTTTGACTGGTGATTACATCATTTGCTTGTATACTAAGTAATAATAAAGTTAAAAGGAAATCATAAATCTGGGCACATCACTTTTGTGGCCCATGGTCTTAGAGCTCATGGATTATATGTGATGAAGTTGTTAAAAGCTTGACAATTCTCTATTGTAATATTCGTGAATTGAGTGGAGGGCTCACTTTGGCTGGTTTGGCTTGTTTTAAGCCATGAGAAATAGTAGATATATTATTCATTTTTCATCCTAAAGGATTCGAGGGTAAAATATGGTGTTCATGTATTTTTAATTGTTTATGTGTTATCATGTATTATAAAACGTATTTATTTCTATCTCATCTTTTAATGGCAAGTGGTTTCAAAGCCTAGGGATTGTGGCTTGTAGAAGGAGATGATGGTTGCAAATGTCAAAGCATTATTTATTGAGGCTAAAACTAACATAGAGAAGCCTGATTGGGATTTTACCTACATACATGAATATTGTGTGAGAGGAAATAGAGGTGTAGTAGGGTGATATGCAACTACAAAAGTGAGATCTAGTGAGGAGATCAATTTTGTGTTAAAATGAGAGAATATAAGTACTGAATAATAATAATAACAAAAAAAGATTACTTTGGAAATGGAATTTGTAAATTATTGAATAGAAATAACAAAAAGAAATATTACTTTGGAGATGAAAAATTTAAATTACATGTATATGGCACTTAAATGTAAGATGGTTGCAAATGTCAAAGCATTATATGTTGAGGCTAAAACTAACATAGAGAAGTGATTGGGTTTTTACCTACATACATGAATATTGTATGAGAAGAAATAAAGGTCTACTACGGTGATATGCAACTAAAAAAGTGAGATCTAGTGAGGAGAGCAACTGTGTGTTAAAATGAGAGAATAGCGACATAAGTACTGAATAATAATAACAAAAAAGGATTACTTTGGAAATGGAATTTGTAAATTATTGAATAGAAATAACAAAAAGAAATATTACTTTGGAGAGGAAAATTGTAAATTACATGTATATGGCACCCAAAAGTAAGACTTGCCTATCCTTTCTTGGAGTAGACCTAGGTGATAGGAGATAAGGGCATGCAAATGTTTAAAGGGGTGATTGCATGAGAGGAATCAAATATTTTAATTAGTAAATATCTTCTTTTAAATGTTGTCATTCATATATATATGTATATTATACTATATATATATATATATTATATATAAAACTTAATCTTATGTTGTTAATGATGGAGTAGATTTGTAGCCCTGGGACAACTCAACTAATGATGGTTGTGTTAGTAAATGAATTATTATATGTGAAGAGGTTTTTGGTTCACATCACGCCAATTCACATATATATGCAGAATGGTAACATCTAAGTGCCTAGCCAAGAGGTTATAGCTGTGGGAGGTTATAGTAGCAGTGGTTGGAATCGACCTCATGTCGCATGAGTATGAGATTCGTCCAATTGCCAATTCATCTAGATACAAAGAAAAAAAAAAGATAGATTAGATCTACATGTTTTTAATTTTTCAATATAACCTTATGTTGAACTTTTTATGTAACATTATGTTTTCTTGACAACTTTTCTCCATATTGAAAACACCTAAGCCCCTTAATTGTAACACACAATTAAAAAAATATATTCTTTAAATATTATATAATATAGAAATAGATATTACACGCTAAAAACACCCTACTAAGATTATTTGCAACCACAAAACAAAACAAAAAAATAAAAATTATTAGAATTATTCTTTCATTAATAATAAACAAGTTATTTGATCATAAAAAAATTCCTTTTACCGTGGTATAAACATAATCTAATTATTTTATTACTCTTAAAGTTAAAAGAAATATAATATATGATAAAAAAAATCTAATTATTCTATTACTCCTAAAGTTAAAAGAATTGACAAAATAAACAAAACTATATAATTTAAAAACCAAATCCATATTTAAAGCATTAAAACTCCTAATATACTATATGATTTATATGATTTCTTACGATCTAACGTAGAAATAGAAATCTCTTAGCCAGAATGAGAAACAATGTGCACTGTAATTCCTACAATTTAATAAAAAATTCTTTTAAATATTCAAGAAAAAATAATAAAAAATTTGAGAAAAAAAAAATCAATAACAATGTGCATTATAATTTATTACAATTTAATTTAGAAATTTCTTAGACCTACTATATGATTTATTACAATCTAACATAGAAATACAAATCTCTTAGCTAGAATGAGAAACAATGTGCACTATAAATTCCTACAATTTAATATAAAATTCTTTTAAATATTCAAGAAAAAATAATAAAAAAATTGAGAAGAAAAAATAATCAATAACAATGTGCATTATAATTTATTACAATTTAATTTAGAAATTTCTTAGACCTCAATGAAGAAGAAACAAAGAAGAAATAATGTGCACTATAAATTCCAACAATTTAATATACATTGTTTTAAATATTCAAAAAATAATAATAAAAATTGAGAAGAAAAAATAATAAATAACAATATGCATTATAATTTATTACAATTTAATTTAGAAAATGAAGAAGAAACAACAAATGAATATTCCAAAAGAACAAACAATGCAATGCAAATTTGAAGAAAAATAAGAAAAAAAAAAAATTAACATCCTTTGTGGTAAGTGCTTAATCTCTGAATTTTATTTTTAAACTACTCTTTACATGATTTTTAAAATTTATTTTATTAAAAAAATGTTAATTAGCCCCTTTAAAGGAATATATGCTAAATTGGCATAAATCACTCTCCTTAAAAATAAATAATGCTAATTAATCCACAACTATCACTAGCATATCCAAAAATTACACCTATTTTAATTTTAAAGCCCGCCTCATTTAAAATAAATAAATTATTCCAAAAAACATCTAAACTAAACTAAATTTCACAAGAACATAGTAATAACATTCAACCTTGGAATTACTCTGTTCAAGTACTTCCTCATAAAAAATATTCAAAAATTGCAAAGTTTTAGAGTAAAATATCTCGAAAGCTTATCAATTGTCTCAAAATGTGTCCAACTCACAACTCTTCATACTAAAAGTTTTCAATGAAATCATAGCAAACTCAAAAACTTAATAAAAACTTTAAAACCCAAATCTCCCATTAAAAAATAAGATCTTTAAAACAAAGTAATAATAATCGTAGTGAATGTAAAAATTTTTTTTATAGCCAATGTGTTTAAAACAAAATAATAATAATAATAACAATCAATGTAAAAGAATTTTTTTATAACCAATGTGAACGTAATTACTTTGTAGAGGAAAAATTGTTTAAAATCCACATTAAAAATAAATAAATTATTCCAAAAAACATCCAAACTAAACACTCAACTTATTTAGAAAACCAAAAACAAAAAATACCCAATAAAATTATTTATGAATTTTACTAAATAGCTTAAATAAGAAGCTAAGAAATCCCATTCAAATCTCTTTCAAGTGTTTAAATCTTATCAACTATAAATTCCAATAATTTAATATAAAATTATTTTAAATATTAAAAAAAGCTAATAAATAACAATCTGCATTATAACTTATTACAATTTAATTTAGAAATTTCATACACAATAAATATACAAATAAATGCTTTGTTTCTTTAATATATATAGAAACATAGAAACATATAATTAAACTTTGTTACTTTAATAAACATTTTGTTTCTTACATGACTCAATTTAATATAATTTTACATGTAGCCATCACATAGCTTCATTTAGTGCCTCGGTACCTTTTAACTCTTCCGCTGATGACACATTGACACTCACCATTAATTTATTAATTAAATTTATTTGTATATGAGTTCTTGATTTAAGTTTGAAATTTGATGGATATAAGTAAAGTCATTTGTCAGATGTATTGTCCAACCCAGTCGACGATGACATTGGGTAACTTGGAATGGGATGCCAGCACTCAGCTTGTGGCAGATTAATAATTGGGATGGATGCTTCCCTCATCAATGACAATTGTCTTTCCACTTCAAACCTTCCGCATAATCGTTGTGGTGATCACATCCTTCAATACCACGCATCATCATGAAGTAACGGGAGTTTACTAAATTTAATGTTCATCATTTTATAAGATTTGTGATCATTACTTAAAAAGATCTATTAAAATATTATTATATGATATCTCTTAATACATTGAGGCCAAATCAGAATAGTTACAAGGTGGAAAAGCTTGTTATATATGAAACTACACTTTTGAAAGCAGCGCGTATCTTCTTGTAATATACAAATTGTTATTAAAAGTGAGGTTTCCTCATGACTGGAAACCAATATTATTATATGATTTCTCTTAATACATTGAAGCCAAATCAGAATACTTACAAGGTGGAAAAGCTTGTCATATAAGAAACTACACTTCTGAAAGCGGATCTTCTTGTAATATATAAATTGTTATTAAAAGTGAGGTTTCCTCATAACTGGAAACCAAAACTCTTTTGATTCTATGTAACTTGAAAAATTCTCGGTAACAAAAATAAATCATTATATATCAACATTGAAACCTTATGTCAGGAGGAGATTAAGAGGTAGATGCATCTTCTAAAATGCTCATAAAGTTGTTATTGGAGTCTGAAACTTTAAATGTAGGGAGGAGCTTAAGATGTAGGTGTATCTTCTAAAATGTTCATAAAGTTGTTACTGGAGTCTGCACCTTGCTTCTTTGTTAGCCATTTATAAAGGATCAAGTGAAGTTATTCGTGTTTCTCCTTCGGGTTCAAGTAAGCTCTTATTTCCAAACACTTAGATATGTGAAAGTATGGGCTATCAACATTTTTGTGTGCCAATATTGTTAAGAATGAAAAAATAGTTTTTTTTAAGAGTATGACTTTTGTTCAAGATGGGGACTCTCTTAGTTAATATGGTAATTAATTAGAATACTCTTCTACCTAATTTTTGCTAGTTACTATCTATTGTCCCTCGTCCTTTTAGGCAGATGTTCACTAATGAACATGAAAATGCGACGCAAAAAGCATATGATTGGCTAGCAATGACCCCAACATTAAAGCAACATGAAAATGAATGATATAATTGGCTAGCAATGACCCCAACATTAGAGCAACATGAAAATGAATGACATAATAGAAACATGAAAATGAATGACATAATGAAAAGGGTATTAGGGGTATTAAGAGAGACCACACATTTGAGGGATTCGATTAAAATAAAGAAGTCTTTACGCAGATAATTGGAAATAATGAATTGGGAGTGGTTTTGGTTGATCCAAATTCCGGGTTGGTGCAAAGTATAGAAAAACAAAGACAAAAATGACAAGTTAGGAGATCTTTATGATACCTAACTTTCACATATTTTATGTGAATTTCAGTGTTCTTTACTTTTGTACATAAGTCTAAGGCTTATATCACTGAATGTTTCAAGCATCTACAAAATGTAATTTTGTTCCTTAGGCATTAATTTTAAGTTGTATAATTTATTGAATAATTTTAAGTTGTATAATTTATTGAATTCTAGTGCCCTAGGTTTAAGTTGTCTAATTTATAAAATTTGAGTGCCCTAGCGTTTTTTAGTACCCTAGATTTAAGTTGTCTAATTTATAGAATTCCAGTGCCCTAGAGTTTTTAAGTTGCTAAATTTATTTATTCACTCAAAATAACATTTTATCTAAAAACTAAACTACACCATTAATTAATAATATAATTAATTGATTTAAAAACTATTAATTAATACCATTTTGTCTAAAAACTAAACTACACCATTAATTAACAATATAATTAATTGATTAAAAAGTTATTAATTAATGAATTAAAATGTGATTAATTCAAAATAGCATAAAGACTTTGACAAATTAAAATCTCCCAACAAGGTCATTAGTGCACTTCATCACCTTGTCACCCATATAAACAGAATTGAAATTCTTTTGACCCATAGAAGCAGACCAAACCCTTGTCGTTGTGGTGCCCTGCCCCACATAAGTGTTTAACCAAACCAAATGGAAAAATTTGACCCCGCAATTTTCGTCACCCATGTAAATGGAATTGAAATTCTTTTGACCCACATAAGCAGACCAAACCCTTGTCGTTGTGATGCCCTCCCCCACATAAGTGTTTAACCAAACCAAATGGAAAAATTTGACCCGGCAATTTTCGCCACCCATATAAACGGAATTGATATTCTTTTGACCCACATAAGCAAACCAAACCCTTGTCGTTGTGAAGCCCTCCCCACATAAGTGTTTAACCAAACCAAATGGAAAAATTTGACCCCACAATTTTAGGAGGATGAATCCATCGAGAAAGACATCTATCAAAGAATAATAATTAATTTCATAGAGTTCTATTAGTTCTATTATAATAATTTTATTTAAAATTTGCTAAATTTGCTTTCCATGCTTTCAAATTGACTATAATACTTTTGGACCACCATGTACCCCAAATATTTGTTGTTTAATAATTCCATGTAAACTTGGGTATTGTATAATAATAATAATGGTAATAAGAATTCTTAATTTAAGATATATTAAAATAAAGAATTCAAGAATATATATTTTTTTAAGCTTTCAAAAAATAGTAGTTCCACTTAATAATGGTAATAAGAATTGTTAATTCAAGATATATTAAAACAAAAAAATTAAGAATATTTTTATTTTGTTTAAACTTTCAAAAAATATCCGTTTAGTGAAAGAATAAAACAAAGGTTGATCTAACAAAGTATATTTAAAATATATTATCATTACAAATAAGTAATAGTTGTCGTCATGAAGTATAAAATGGCAAATACTCTCTGCGCCACTGCGAATACATTTGTACATGAACACATTACACCGTTAAAATTAATACACGTTGGCCACTGTGGGGTTGAAGGTTCTAGATGATGTGTATGAATTGGAACCTGAGCGCACTGAATCTGACGAGTGCAGATTGCACACCGCTTTCTCATAGTTAACAAATCCCATGAACCAAAACTCGTGACAGTCCATTGTCACGATCTGAATATATTTTTCAACGGGATTATCTTTTTTGGTAGACGGATTCACAGCCTTCAACGGGATTATCTTTTTTGGTAGACGGATTCACAGCCTTCAGAGTCACCGACAGAATTACAACCAGCATTCATTATCAGTTCAAGTTTACACTTCTCCCCTTCATTACCATTATTACCTCAATTTCAAGAATTCAAGAATTACTATTATTTAAAAGGATTCAAGAATGTAGGCAGCACTCTCCCGGTAGTAACTCCATGACAGCTCTCCGGAGGGAGCAGTGAACGACAAGGGTCGATCCCTGCAAAATGCAATCTTCATGGTGGAAATGTAGAGAGTTCCGGCAACGGGGCCGGTGGATGTCGAGAGATAACAACCGTACGTTTTCCTTAATTTCTCCTCTAGAGAGACGGAAACGTCGGTCGGAATAGAGCTTCAAAGCCGCCTTCTATTAGGGCTTTGGCACCCAAGCTCAGCTTTCCCCATGCCTCATCCGGTACATTGTGCCCGGTTTTCACTACATTTAAAAGGAATCCATCAATTGAGAATGCAGGCAGGTAGGCACGCAAGAACCTAAGAGAAGCAGCTGATGTTATACTTACAGTTGGGCCAGGCATTTGAGGCCAAATTAATTCTGTGATTGGCATTAGATAGAATTTCATCCCAATCTTTGATTGTGGCAGATTATGGCCGGGATGTTAAATTCATAATTGACTAATACCGTTCATAACCGATTAACTGATTAATATCGATCTCTGATCAACTGATTAGTACTGGTCTTGAATCTTACGGCTGTGAATGTTTCAATCATCTAATGCCCAGATCAATGACTCATGACAATATAAGTGGTATGGGAGGGGATTCTTTTCAAAGGGAAACACCTTACAGTGTAATTATTATCTAAAAAAGTAATATTAAATTATATTCTTACACTGAAATATTTAGACATTTTTGTTTTTATTGAAAAATGTTGATGGTTTGATGGAGTATATTATATTGGTAGTTTTAACTTCTAACTTATAATTTTTTTGGAAAAGTGTTAGAGTTTCCACATTGTGACAAAAATTGTTTTGATATAAAAATCAATAATGATTAATCATAGTCCAAAGTTGCATTATGACAAACATTTTCTCAATATGAAAATCAACCATAGTCAACCATGGTCAACCATATTTATTTTAGGGTTTATATATCATGGTTTTATAATATTAATCTCCTGGGTTAAATATTATTGTCTCGGGGTTTTAGTATTAATCTCTTAGGTTTATTATTCCCTTGGGTTTATAATATCAATCGCTTAGATTTATAATCTCAATATGAAAATCAAACATGTTTATTTTAGAGTTTATAATATTTATCTTAGAGTTTATATACCCTCAGTTTATATTATTAATCCCTCGGGTTTAATATTATTCCCTTGGTTTATAATATTAATTCTTTGTTTAATATAAATACATTTTAATGTCTCCTAATAATAATAAAAATAATAAATAATAATATAATATGAAAATATAAGAAAATAAATGATAAGCAATAATAAAATATAATATAGTAATTAAATAATAATAATGAAGAAAATATAATAATAATAAATAAAATAGTAAATAACAATACTAGAGTTCTAAATAAAAATAAACCATAAAAAAATAGTAAAAATAAGTAAAGTTAACAAAACGTAAAATAAAATAAGGAAGAGTTAAATCAAGAGAACTGTAAAAATAGTAAAAATAAGTAAAGTTATCAAAAAGTAAAAATGAATAAAATAAGAAAGAATTATATTAGAAGAATTATTAAATTAAGTTAAACTTTAAATAAAGAAATAAAAGTTGCATGTTGACACACAGAGTGTGTGCATGCGGGTCCTCTTCCAATGTGTGTTCTATTTAATAGACAGTGAGGAAGATGAGAGATCATTCCATGATTCCATCATTTATTCTCTTGAGAGAAAGGTGTTGTGAGACAAAGGATTCCCTAGCAGTAGTACATTGATTGAGGGCTTGGGGGTGGCTAGTTGTAGCAAGATTCTGTGCAACTAAGCTTACGGTTGGGTGGAGAGTCGTTCCCAAAACTTTGTTGCGGTTAGCAGGATTCAAATAATGTTCAACTCTGAAATTACAAGTAAGGAATATCATCACTACAGGTAAGTTGCTTTGCTCCTATTTCTTAAAAATTATATGCTAATTAGTTGAAGAGAGGTGTGTTGATTGTAAATTGCATGATTAATCTAATTAGTTGCATGTTTTAATTGCGGGATTGTTACATACATTGGATTTATAATCATGGTGAGTCATGGTCAACCATGATCTAACGTCAAATTATGAAAAAGATTATCTCAATATGAAAATAGACATTGGTTAATCATGTTTATTTTAGAGTTTATAATATTTATCTTATGGTTTATATGCCTTAGGTTTATAATAATTTTGGGTTTTAAAATTAATCGCTTGGGTTTATAATATCAATCATTGGGTTTATTAATTTAAGAGTTCATATTCCTATGGTATAATATTATTGATAGAGTTTATAATATTTCTCGTAATATGGTTTAATATAAATCCCTTGGGTTTACAATCGTGAGAGACCATGGTTCAATGTCACATTATGACAAAGATTGTCTCAATATGGAACCATGGCCAAGTATTGCCAACCATCATCAACCATGGTCATTCATGTTCAGCCATGGTCCAATGTCACATTATGACAAAGATTGTTTCAATATGAAAATAAAGCATGGTCCAATGCCACATTGTGACAAAGATTGTATCAATATGAAAATCTATCATAGTCAACCATGGTCAACCATTGTCCAATGCCACATTGTGACAAAGATTTCTCAATATGAAAATGAATCATGGTCAACCATGGCCCAATGTCGCATTGTGACATAAATTGTCTCAATATAAAAATCAATCATGTTTATTTTAGGGTTTATAATATTAATCCTTTAGGTTTAATATTACTCCCTTGGGTTTATAATCCCTTGAGGTTTTAGGATTAATCCCCAGGTTTTAGGATTAATCTATAACATCAATCTCTTAGATTTATAATACCAATCCCTTGGGCTTATAAATCTAAGGGTTCATATTCCTAAGGTATAATATTATTCATATGGTTTATAATGTTAATCCTAGGGTTTAATATAAATCCCTTGGGTTTATAATCATGGTCAACCATGTTTCAACGTCACATTGTGACAAAGATTGTCTCAATATGAAAATCAACCATGGTTAATGATTTTCAACCATCGTCAACCATGGTCAATCATGGTCCAACATCATATTAAGAAAACTTTTGTTTCATATAAAAATCAACCATGGTCAACCATGGTCCAATGTTGCATTGTGACAAAGATTGTCTCCATATGAAAATCAACCATTGTAAACCATGGTCAACCATGTTTATTTTAGGGTTTATAATATTTATCTTAGGGTTTATATACCTTCGGCTTATAGTATTAATCCCTTGGGTTTAATATTATTCCATTGTTTTAATACTATTCCCTTGGTTTATAATATTAATTATTTGGTTTAACATAAATATGTTGAGTTTATAATCACAGTCAGTCATTTTCAACCATGGTCCAATGTCATATTGTGACAAAGATTGTCCCAACATGAAAATCAACCATGGTAAGCCATGTTTATTTTAGGGTTTATAATAATACCTTGGTGTTTAAAATTAATCCCTTGGGTTTATAATATTAATCTCTTGGGTTTATTAATCTAAGGGTTCATATTCGTAGGGTATAATATAATTCATAGAGTTTATGATATTAATACTAGGGTTTCCTATAAATCCTTTGGGTTTATAATCATAGTCAACCATGGTTCATTGTCATATTGTGATAAATATTGTCTCAATATGGAAATCAAACATTGTCAACCATGGTCAATCATGGTCCAACATCACATTGTGACAAAAATTATCTCAAGATGAAAACCAACCATGTTAAATCATGGTCAACCATATTTATTTTAGGGTTTATAATATTGATCTTAGGGTTTATAATATTAATTTCTTGGGTTTAACATTATTCCCTTGGGTTTATAATCCCTTACGTTTTTAGTATCAATCCTTTGTATTTATAATTTCAATCCCTTGGTTTTATTAATTTAGGGGTGTATATTTCTAGGATATAATATTATTCATATGATTTATAGTATTAACCATTAAATTTAATATAAATCTCTTGGGTTTATAATCATGATCAATAGTAATATTTAATTTAATTATCAATAAAAATAATATCAAAATAATAAAATTTAATAATAAATTAATTAAAATTAATATTTAACTTAAAATTATTATAATATAATTAATATAATATTAACTATATTAATAATAAACTTATATTGATAAATTGTGGTTAACACATAATTAATAATTAATAATACCACAATAATAATTTATATATTATTATTTTTTGTAATGATTTCATTCTATATTTTATAAATCTATATATAAATTATTAATGTTATGATTCTATATTTAGATTTATACCAATAATGCTTGGTGTTTTTCAACTATATTCAACTATTGTGATTGCTGTATTTGGTATTATACTTATTGTCTCTTAACATATATAAATTATAATTTATTAATTGTGATTGTTGCTAATTAAAACTATAAATTTAATATATCCTACTACTAAATATAATCTTATTAAATATAATCAACCATTATCAATTCACTATAATTAAAAATATATATAATAAAATTCATATTCAAATTAAAAAGATATCACCATCGTTTGGTACATCACACGGCTGATATTATGAAATTCACCACTTCATTTGCTACATCACATGGTGATATTCATGATACTCTTAATCAAATTCAGTAGGTTTAGATTTAATTTATTATTAAAAGAAATTCCCTGAACTTAAGAAATTTGCTAACATTAGTATCGTTAAAAACAATTTGAAAAAAATATATAATATTAAAAGTAATTTTTTAAAATAAATTTAATTTTATAAAGTAATATTCCATCTACAAAATTGTAAATGATTTTTATTTTGTTAAAAATGGTTAATGTATGAATGACTCTAATATTTATTTAAAATAACTAAAATATTAACTAATTTACAATTTAGGTTATAATAACTTTTTTTTTTTATTTATATATTCATTAGTGAGGTTGAATAAAATATAGAAAAATAATATTTCATTGTGATTAGATACTTAATCTGCTAAGGGTTATGATATGGAATATGAACAGTGATTGGAGTCTGAAAGACTATTTGGAAAATGAAAACAAAGGGTCATAAGACATTGTATTAATATATATAAATCTTGCTAATAAAATCCACTCTCACGTTTATCGTATCTGTTGTTTATCATTGTGAGTGTCTAAGATGGTATGAGAGCGCGAGGTTTCTTTAAAAATCCAATCAATTTCTTGACCATGAGTTTTTCATCTTTCTTGAACATGAGTTTCTAGTCTTTCCTTACCGTTCCTTCCCCACATACCTAGGTAGATAGACGAGCACACCTTATCTTACTACCTCATTGAATGTAATGATCAAAGGCTGCAAGCCTCTTTCTAGATGGCGTTGTTATCCCATGGTAGAAGCATTATCTCTGCTTATTTTCCTTTGCTAAATATGATCATCCCTCTACCCATCTCTCCGTGCCTCTACTTCATGCACTAATATTGTCAAGAAACTTCGCTCTCATTACTCTATGCTGCTTGGGATTCTTAATATTGTGTGTCCGAACTGTCATCGCTCTTTCTCTACAACATATGATTTTCCCACATTAGAGTTGTTGCAATGTGCGTTATAGTATCATAAAATTCCCCTCATCAACGTTGTTGCTATATGTCATGTGCATAGAAACACCCTATCATAAGACTATTTCAAATGAAGTGATTCCATGTTGAGAGTTTCTAAGCCAGTGAATTGTCTATTTTAACTCACACCTACACTAAAAAAAATCAATCTCGATTATTGTAGAGTGTTGAGTGCTGAATCTCAATAACACATTGTTGAGGTGTTGAGTGTGGAATGCATAGATATTTATATTGGCGTTTTTTTCACTTGACCAACATCACACCAATTTTTTGAATGAACAACTCAATAACCAATTAACTCATTGACCGAAATTAGAATAGTGTGAATGAACAACTTGTTAATCTTGGTTCATTAACCAACTTGGCTCACTAGTTCATATTCCATATTCAAGTATTATAGATTACAACCAACTCGATGTCCTCAACAACAGAGTAGAGCCTTGGTGTGGTGAGTGTTCAATGATTCGGGTTTGTAATTCATGAAAATTCTCATCGATGTCGCTCTACAATGTGATATCACATGAGAAGTTATCTGATTTGGTGGGTACGATTTCAATTGTAAGTCTTTGCATTAGAGGAAATTTTAGCCTAAAAATGTCCGTGAAATTTTCACATAATTTCCATCTCATAATATTTAAACAAATCGAAATCCTTTAAAATTAAAAAGAGGTACATGTAAAAATTTTGGAGGGAAATGAAGAAAAACTACTTTTTTTAATTGTATTTTTAGCTTATCTCTTTATAGGTGTACTCAAATTTCAAGTGTAAACATTCATTGGATGCGGAATTAAATTTCACATCCAACGAGTACCCATTATTCATACTTTTGAGAAGACCCACATTGATAAAAAAAATGAAGATATATTAAAAAGGTAAGTTCAATACGATTTTTCAATGTATCTTAAATTTTTATCAATGTGGGTCTTCTCAAAAGTATCCATAATGGGTACTTGTTGGATGAAAAATTTAATTCTTCATCCAACAAGTGTTTGCACTTTAAATTTGAGTAATATGTTAAGGAGATAAGCCAAAAATACAATTTAAAAAAGTAGTTTTCTTCTTTTCCCTCTAAAATTCATAACTCTTATTTTATTATTTTAACTATTATGTATTATTTTTCTTTAGGAGACCACTTTTAGGCTAAAATTTTCTCTAATGATATCATTTCCATGAAAATAATATAATTATAAACTCTCTTATGGAGGAAATTGTGGACTATCACTCTTGTAATGT
This sequence comes from Pinus taeda, assembly GCA_000404065.3. Taxonomy (NCBI): domain Eukaryota; kingdom Viridiplantae; phylum Streptophyta; class Pinopsida; order Pinales; family Pinaceae; genus Pinus; species Pinus taeda. The sequence continues at coordinate 11,095 of APFE031035503.1, read as the reverse complement.
GATAGGAAGGAGCACGCACATCAAAAAGTAAAAGATAGATGTAACAGTTAGTCTACTGACAATGGGAATAGTTCAAATTTCACTTCACCCTAGTGGTATTAGAAGGTATGGGAATTAAGTATTGTTAAATGTGAACTATTAGGAGGAATTTTTTGCATTATGAGATGGTTGTTGATGGCTTAGTTATATATATTTTTCAGAGAAATATCATGAGAGGCTTGTTAAATTTGTAGAAATTGACATCCAAATAAAAAATATGTAAGTAAACCATAATGTTAGCTAGAGCATATTCAGGTTGATTTTTTTTTTATCAAGATTCATTGTAGAGTTTGAGTAATAATATCTAGAAAGTTGTAATGTTGTAGTTATAATCCATTTGTTGCGTAGACTAGAAGATTTCCATTCCACCAACAAGTTTTGTGCAAATTCTAGCCTAAGATATTAATCGTTTGAGGTGATTTTTGGTTGAATTGATACCTTTATTTACTAAGTTGGATAAAATGGCTAGATTTGATGATTTGTTAGAGTTATTGATCACTCTAATGTTGTCTACTATTGAAGACAGTGAAAATCAACAAAGCCTCTCTTGCTAACATTAAAATTTGTTTACAAAATACACATGAAAAGATCAAGTTCCTACAACTTTAATTTCAGCTCCAACAAGATGAATTATAACAGTGTAGTCATCATTATGAACTATTTTTTGATCAGAGAAATTATCTTTTTGATTTTGAGATAGACACCCATCAACTGCCAAAAAGTGATCAACCGAGTAAAGTTGATGTTAATTTAGATATAGTTCCCACTTCAAGAGCATATTTCCATGAAGATGTAGATGTTTAGTCTGCACTTCCCAAGCCCATCATTAGACCTTGAGAAGAGTTGTTAATAACATGAAAAAATTGGTCTTGGATATAACAAATATGTTTCCTCTTACATCTCAAACTATTCTAAGCCCATTCAACTTCAAAGTGTTGGGTTTATTCAAGGGAGTTCATCTTCAATTCTTCCACATCTTGCTCCTCATCCACATTCACAACAGATTGTCAAATGCCAACACTGTAACCAAGTTGGCCATGTGAAAAATTATTGTTTTTATCTTCACCCATGTGAGTATTGTCATAAAAATATTCATCATTCAAACAAATGTTTAGAAACAAGCCTCCTGCAAGAACGAAGATTCACCTTGGATGGACCACTTCTTAGCAATGGGCTTCAACAACCAAGAAGAGATTTTAATCATACCACATAATTTGTTCTCGAGTATTGACACATCTTGCATTTGATATTTCTTCACCTTCCCACCTTGTATCTGACAAGGGGGAAATTGATTGCTATCTACAAGATTCAAAGATACATCAAGCGAGCCTAAGCCACATCCTAAGCCTACCATCTGAGTTAAGAGCCAAAGTCAACCATAACTAGATTCAAAGTTGTACCCAGAAATAGAGCAATGGCCCAGGAGCATGCGTTTTTGTTGGTGGCCTTCCTTAAATGGCTGTAGGTTGATACCTCCATGGTCTCCCTTTTCTAATAACATTAGGGAACACTTCCTTTAGCAAAATACTTCAGCTTCTAGGTATATTTGGAACTATTCCAAGAACTGCATAAAGCATTCCAGTTTCAGACCTCAATGTTCTCCTTTTTCACAAAATTAGGGAGCACTTCCTCTAGCATAAGACTTCAACTTCTAAGTAGATTTGGAACTATTTCAAGAATTGCAGTAAGTGTTCTAGTGTTGGTGGTCAATCTTAAACCACCATCGGTTAAGACCTCGAATTCTCCCACCTTATACCATCATTTCCGAGAGCATAGTCAACCAATTGTTTCCATGCATTTTTTGTATTACAACTCTCTTCTTGGACTCATATATACCCTTTTGAACTAAGGGCGGGAATATTGGACACCTAACCCGCTAAGAGTTATGGTGTGGAATATGAAAAATCATTGGAGTCCAAGAGACTACTTGGAATATGAAAAATAATGGTCATAAGACATTATATATATATATATATATATATATATATATATAATGCATTCTCACACTTATACTATATATTGTCTATCACTGTGAATGTATAACAATTGTTAATATTATTTTCTTATCATTTCCATCGTACACCCATTTTTCATATATGAAAACCAAGATGAGGAAAGAGAAAATATAATTTAAAGAAAATTTTATTTTCCCAATATATCTTTCGTCCCCACCCTCATATTTTCCATATAATCATGTAAACGAAATTATAATTTTATTATGATTAAGATATCTTTGTTTCTAATTATGGTTTAGATAACATAAATTGTAATGTTTTAATTTTATTAATTATAAAATTGTGTTGTGAAAAGACAACAGCTATAATGGGAACCGGCAATTTTAATTCTCTCCCAATTCTATTCTTTAGAGAGATATTAGCCTCTAAAAAAATCCTTTAAAAAATAAAAAAAATTAACCGGTACATATATATAAATATAAATTTTCAACCATTACAATAAAAAAAACCATAGAAATTCATTAGATATTCTTTGCAACCATATGTATATTCAAAATTAAAATTTTATAATGTTTAATGATTTTTTTTACAAAATTACAATCTTATAATGTTTAATGATTTGTTTTATTTTTTAATTTTTTTGGTTAAGAGAAATTATAACCTTTATTTTGTTGTTATTAAATATAATATACCGTTTTTAATTAAACAGGTTTTAATTAAAAACAAATGATTAATTAATTTTATGTTTATATTGAATTAAAATTTTATAATATTTAATGATTTCTTACTACAAAATTAAAATATTATAATGTTTAATGATTTGTTTTTTTATTTATTATTTTTGGTTGAGAGAAATTATAATCTTTATTTTGTTGTTATCAAAATATAATATACAATTTTTAATTAGATATTTTTTTGGGATTCAACTACGTTAAGTAAGTCATTCACGTATGACTATTTCCATGAGAGGTAGTTGTAACTGACAAATTTTTCATGATTTTTGAATAGTTTACTTATCACTCATTGCATCGGGTGATGCTCACAAGGGTGAAGAAGTGGGATTGAAACTAGTGAAATGAATTGCATAGCATCAATCGTCACTTCCAGGGCTTGCACCCAATAACGATGACTTCTTGGGAGGTCACCCATCCCTGATCGCCTCTTCCAACTGCATTAAGTAAGTCATTCATGTATGACCATTTCCATGAGAGGTAGTCGTAACTCACTAATTTTTCATGATTTTTGAATAGTTCACTTAGCACTCATTGCATCAGGTGATGCTCACAAAGGTGAAGAAGTGGGATTGAAACTAGTGAAATGAATCACATAGCATCAATCATCACTTTTGGGGCTTGCACCCAATAACCAAGACTTCCTGGGAGGTCACCCATCCTTGATTGCCTCTGGCTCAAGCGCGCTTAACTGTGGAGTTTTCCCCACAATCAAGCCCACTTAGCTCGCTACCCCATTTGCAAAACCTTATCAAGTATTGTGCCTCATGAATCATTCAAGTAGAGATCCCTTCACTCTTTTTTGAATTTAAGTATTAGGGGGTTTACAAAGTGCATTATATTAGATATCATTTTGGGATTCAGCTGCATTAAGTAAGTCATTCACGTATGACCATGTCCGTGAGAGGCAGTCGTAATTGACTAATTTCTCATGATTTTTGAATAGTTCACTTAGCACTCATTGCATTGGGTGATGCTCACAAGGGTGAAGAAGTGGGATTGAAACTAGTGAAGTGAATCACATAGCATCAATCATCACTTCTGAGGCTTGCACCCGATAACCAGGACTTCCCCTTATTAATTTTATATTTTTAATAATATTCTATGTATATTTAATTTTATAATTACTTTCATAATATAAAATCATTTTAATAATTATATTATTATTATTTTTTAAATTTATTTTAAATTAGTAAAATAATATTATTTTTTCTCAAAAATAAATTAAAAAGATAAACTAGCAATTGAAAAAATAAAATAAGATTAATAGCTAAAGTGCAGCATAGTTCTTGGATTAATAGTTAGAGTGTAGCATAGTTGTTGTTACTACTTACTGTATTGATTAAAGCAATGTGGAGTCCACATTTTTTCATTATTCGAGAATGCTTTTTTTTCCATAACTATTTTTGCAATGATTTGTTATTCCCATCTATAGTTTTGCACTTTTACATTCTCCACAATGAAAATCACTTTCTCACTCTGCACTCCACACTTCCTTAACTTTTGCTATTGGTGGTTCTGGTTCAGGGGGTTAAACCTTTACAAAACATTTTTGACATTCCTAAGTTTATTAATTTTCTTATACAATAGTCAATGTTTCATTGTGCACAGTAAGCTTCCTTTACACCTTCGCACTCCACATTGGGTAAAACAATGAGACTACAATATTATTTGAGTTAAACCAATGCGAAGTGCAAAAGTGCTAAAGAGGCTTCTTCAACATAATAAAATCTTTCATAATCTTTAAGTGGATGACAAATTAAATTATGTGTACAATTCAACAAATAAAAAATTTAATTATAACGATCGATTTGAAATAGAAGAAAGATGTTAAGGTAGAATAATCAATGTGTATCGAAGATATTTAACTCATTTAGATCTTAAATATTAGAAATTAATTAACTATATTGTGAGTTAATCAAAGTAGGCATTGACTTGATAGACATATTTATTTATTTCCTTCAGTAGACAGAGGCTCTCAGCTTTGTTGGCATCAACTTCTTCAAACCTCTCCACCATATTTTAGAGATGCAGTAAAATATCAAATGTGAAGTCTGTGCCACAGAGGGAGCCTCTCCATAGAAGTGAGATTCAACAATATTCAAAAAATATCGAGCCATACTATTTAAGATCTTTTCTCAATGATGGGGTTTTATGTTGGGAAAGTTCCTCCTGGGATACATTGCATTTTTACGATTTCCGACGGTTGAAATAGAAAACAACACAGAGAACAAAACGGACCGGAGGGCTAGTCGTGGTAGAGCCTAACACTGTTCTAAAGCTGGTAGATTTGAAGAAGAAAATAATTTTCTGCTTCAACAAGCTAGAGTGGACATTTTTGTCCATGGATGTGGGAGAGGGCTTGGCAAATGGAGGGTTTCGTAGGTTCTTGTTTTACAACTATCAATGAACAGGTTGGTCTACACTCAAAGGTATGTACAAATCTTCTAAGCAAGTGGATATCCCGGTTTTCAATGTATGGTGATAGTGGACGGTGGGTGCCATTGATATTGCTTCGGTTTTTGTTTCGTGGCCCAGATAAAATGTGAACATAATTGAAAAGAAGGAGATGTAGCTCACAGGTGTGGCCTGCACCTGGAGACTACACTCAAAACAGAGAGATCACTCTCGCACACTCTATTACTATCAATGAAAGATTACATCATTTAAGTACAACTTTAGAAATCAGGAAGTTGCAACCAAACTCCTAAATTCTAGGAACAAATCCTAAACTAAGGAGATACATTACAACTATGTAACCATTTCTCCATTAATACAAAATAATATTAATTATTTTCAACTCCCCCCCTTAATGGAGAAAGGGTTCTCCTGGACTCCTAACATCCCTCTAAATAATTCAAACTTCACCCGTGCAAGAGGCTTTGTAAAAATATCAGCCACATTGTCACAAGTTTTACAATATTCAACAATAATTTCCTTTGATTGTACTTTCTCTCTGATAAAATGGAGCTGAGTGTCTATATGTTTTGTGTTTTTATGAAACACTGGATTGTGTGCCAATTTAATGGTGCTCTGGTTGTCGCTTTTGATGGAGGTGGAATTCTTCTGTTCTTTTCCTGCATCATTGAGAAGCCTTCTCAACCAAATCGCTTCACACGTCGCTGCACACAATGCTTGATACTTAGCTTCACACGATGACAAAGCTACAGTACTTTGCTTCTTACTGCTCCATGCTATGACCCCATATCCTATGCTGAATGCGTAACCTGTGATGGACTTTCGATCATCCAAGTTACCTACCCAATTTGAATCTGAAAAACCTGCTAGAGTAACATCAGATGCGTCAGTGTATAAAATACCATAGTTAACAGTACCACAAAGATACCTCAACACGCTTTTTGCTGCTACCCAGTGACTTTCAAGCGGTTTTGACATGAATTGGCTCAACATACTAACAGAGTATGCCAAGTCAGGTTTGGTTGTTGTAAGATATATCAAGCTGCCAACCAATTGTCTGTACATTGTAGCATCAACCTCTTTAGTGCCATCATCACTGCTCAACTTCAAATTCTGTTGCAAAGGTGTTGTTGCTGATCTACACTGATCCATACCAAACTTTTCCAACAGATTTCTAGCATACTTCCCTTGGGTAAGAAAAGTTTGCCCAGTATCTCTACATACTTCTAGTCCTAGACAGTAATGAAGGCTCCCGAGATCCTTCATCTCAAAAACTTGTGCCATAAGCCTTTTGATTCCTCTGATTAAATCATCTGCATCTCCTGTTATAATCATGTCATCTACATACAAAGAAATCAAAATAATTTGCCCCTAATTATTGTACCTGGTATACAAATTTGGGTCATTTAAACTTCTATGAAAGCCATGCTCTAAAAAGAAAGAATCAACCTTTTCGTACCAAGACCTGGGTGCTTGCTTTAAACCATATAAAGCCTTTTTCAATCTGCATACAAGATGTTCCTGCCCCTGCTTTACAAACCCTTATGGTTGTACTAAGTAAATTTCCTTTTTTAAATCACCATTTAAAAATGTAGATTTAACATCAAGCTGGTGTAATTCCCAATTACATTTAGTAGCTAAAGCAATAAGCATTCTGATTGTATTTAACTTTGCTACAGGTGCAAAAGTATCATCAAAATCTATACCTTCCTGTTGTGAATATCCTTTTGCAACCAGCCTTGCTTTTAATTTCTCTATACTTCCGTCTACATTCATTTTTGGTTTAAACAGCCATTTACATCTTATGGTTGTTTTATTCTTAGGTAGCTCAACTAAATCCCAAGTATCATTTCTAAGAATTGATTCCATCTCTTCATTCATTGTAGCCCTCCACTCCTTAAATTTATTAGCTTCTTTGTAATTAGTGGGCTCTACAATGTTCAAAACATTTGACATCAAAGCACAGTCTCTCAATTTTAATGGCTTTTGAGTCTTCCTACCTGATCTCCTTGGTAGGGGACTTACCTCAAATTTGTTTTCTTCAGTTATAACTGGGCTTGCATTATCACATTCTTCCTGTTCTTCTTTTTGCTCTTCTTTCTGCTCCTGCTCTCTTTCATCCTCACTGCTTTCATCCAACAACAATGGAATGTGCCAATCATCACGAATGTCATCTTTCCCTTCCTGTACCTGTTCATGAAACACTACATCCTTGCTTGCAAATGTCTTATGAGACTCAGGATTGAATAATTTATATGCTTTAAATTCTGTGCCATAACCAACAAGGATGCATCTAACTGCTTTAGGGTCTAATTTCTCCTTATTAGCTTTGGGTATATGGGCAAATGCTTTTGACCCAAATACTCTTAGATGGTTTACTGTTGGTTTAAATCCATATAAAGCTTCAAAAGGAGTTTTGAAGCCAAGATACCTGGTAGGACTTCTGTTCTTCAAATATACAACAGTGTTAATAGCCTCTACCCAAAAACTATTAGATAGACCCTTACCTTGTAACATGCTCCTTACGCACTCCACCAAGGTTCTGTTTTTGCGCTCTGCAACTCCATTCTGCTGTGGTGTGTGTGGCACTGTATACTGCTGAACAATCCCATGAGATTTGCAGAATTTCATGAATTCCCCTAGCTTGTATTTTCCCCCTTGATCAGATCGGAGAATTTTTATACTCTTACCAAATTATTTTTCCACCAAGGTCTTAAATTCTATAAAGCACTGGAAAGTCTGACTTTTCTTACTCAGAAAATAAACCCATGAATATCTAGTGTAGCCATCAGTAAATAACAGAAAATAATATACTCCTCCTAGCGACTTTGTCTACATAGGTCCGCATATATTAGTGTGCACTAGTTCTAAAATATCTGTTACCT
>APFE031035486.1:0-11411 GCA_000404065.3 Pinus taeda | reverse complement strand
GAGGTCGACATATAAGGAGTTAGGGCTTGAAATGGTCAAACCTTTGTAAGACCAGCCTCGCAAATATCGATGCCCTCCCATAGCGGATGAAAAGAAAGGCGAGGGGACAGGAGATCCTATCAAAATTTTGCTCGAAGAAGCCCTTGAGCGACAAAGGAACACGATGATAGACACCTTTTCCCAGATCCTTCAGCAGCTACCCAGAGGCGACACATCGACTTCCAACAACTACTCTGGAAATGCCACACCGTTTAAGGTACAAGTTAATTTTTAAATCCCCCATATTCAAGGGACAAATAGATGCAGATGTTGTATATAAATGGTTAAATGTGCTAAAAGGGTATTTTTCTGTTCATGATTTTTCCAGTTGGGAAAAGACTATTTTCGCCCTTCTCAAAGCAACCCGCCATGTCAAGGACTTGTGGGAAACCTACTGCGAGTAGAAGGATGAAAGTACAGACTCACTATTTTCAGCTGTACCTAATTGGAATTCATTCTGTGATGCTATCAAGGAGTAGTACTACCCTGTCAAAAGCTATGAGGACGAATACATAAAGTGGACCACGCTGCAACAGGGAAGGGACCAAGATGTGCCAGAATTCACAAACATTTTTTACACCCTTCGCACACAGTTGGGTATCAAGGATTCTGAGCTGCATTTGGTACTCAAATACCGTGGCTACCTACATAGATACATTCAGGAAGAGATGGATTTCTTGAACATCTCCTCGCTCGGCATGGCGTACCGATACGCTATAAAAATCGAGCAAAAGTCCAAACAAAGGAAGCGAGACTTTGGATCTACGAATTCGAAGTGAGGGAACGGCTTCCCCAAATTGCAGAATCAAGGACAAAGCCAAGACGGGGCAACCCAAGACAACCTGTTGAAGCCACAAGAAAAGAACAACACCACGAAGTCAAAGAAGGACACAAGAAAGTGGTGTGAGTTCCACAAGAGCCCCACTCACAACAAAAGTGAGTGTCAGACTAAGCAGTCACTGGTGGTTGAGTTGAAGGCTTCAGAAGCAGATGCATGTTCCAACCCTAAGTCAGAACCCGACAAGGGGAATGGAAAAGGGAAGCAGATCATCGATACGAAGTCCAATGCCACTATTGCCACTGCCAAGATCCAGAAGAATGATCCCGAAGATCCAGAGGAGGGGGAGAGTATTTTCCACTCACAGATGTGGGTGAAGGGTTCACCGCTTCAATTCATTGTTGACTGTGGGAGCCAAAAGAACCTCATTTCACTAGAGTTCGTAAAGCAATTGGGCCTACCGACTACACCACACCTGTATCCATACAGTTTCGGGTGGCTTCACCAAGGATGAGACCTTCGAGTTCGCCAACAGTGTTGCCTTCCCTACAGCATCAAGCCCTTTACAGATGAGGTATTGTGTGATGTTACACCTCTGGATGTTTGTGATGTATTATTAGGCCAACCATACTTGTGGAGGCGACATGCTGTGTATGAGTCAAGGCCTCGCGTTGTTATTATTTCTTTGCGTAATTCATTATACAGGATACCATAGGTAGCCCCACTTGCCTCCACCTCTTTGATCGTTGCTAAGAAAGGAAACAAGCTCATCTCACAGACTAGGAAATTTATTTTATGTCTAGTTCGCTCCCAAAGTAAGGGGAAGATCGTTGCCACATCCATGATCCAAACAGAGTGTTCCTCCACGCAGCAGCAACAACAACAGAGGGATACGGTCATGACAGAACACGGGAACAACCTCTCCTCACCCACAGGGGTGCTACACAAGTTTCGGGTGGGCAACAAAGTCTAGTTGCATTTGTAGAAAGAATGCCTTACAAGAGCCCATCAGAAGCTTCGACCACTCCGACATGGTATTTACACCAGTACCAAGGCCGCGGGGAATAATGATTTGGAGCACATAATTCCTCCATTCCTTTGCCTACACCAAGTGTTCAATGTGCACCACCCTCAACCATGCTTCCCACCATTATTGGTCACATCCAATATTGTAGAACAACTCACCAGGGACCAAGTTCAGTAGATGGAGGAACTCAACACAGTGGGGAGCATTTCTTCCTAAGGGGGGAGGAATGATCTAGGTGGATGTTGGTGGCCATCCACCTATCCCACTTGGACCCCCACAACTGTTTCTTTTAGTTTTTCAGTTTCCGTAATTGTAGCACAATTTACTATTTTCTAGCAGTTTTTTGGGCCCTGAACTTTCGGAGCTGCTTTGAGGCCCTAAACGACGTTTTCTGGGAAATCTGGGAGCAACATCGGTCCATAGACATGTAGCCACCACATCTCTTCTCAGAGATAAGCTACCATCGCCTTAACTAGTTTATTTCCAATTCCGTTTGTGAGCATATTTCAGTATTTTACATTAATGAAATGAAGTATTATTTTCACTGCATATCTGTATTTATGGTTATTTCTGTAATTTGTTTCATTCTTGTTTAAATCTAGATCACTGGTATCAGATTGGTCTTCTTTTTCTCTGTTTTTCTTTGCATGTCCCCAACAAGGTCGGGATATAAGGAGTTAGGGCTTGAACTGGTCGAACCTTTGCAAGACCTACCTCGCAGATCTCGACGGCCTCGCATGGCGGATGAAAAGAAAGACGAGGGGGCAAGAGATCCAATCAAAATCTTGCTCGAAGAAGCCCTCGAGCGACAAAGGAACGCGATGATGCACAACTTTGCTCAGATCCTTCAGCGGCTACCCAGAGGTGATGCATCGACTTTCAACAGCTACTCTGGAAATGCCACACCGTTTAAGGTATGAGTTAATTTTGAAATCCCCATATTTGAGGGATAGATAGCCACATATGCCGTAGATAAATGGTTAAATCTGCTAGAAGGGTATTTTTCTTTTCATGATTTTTCCAATCGGGAAAATATTATTTTCACTCTTCTCAAAGCAGCCCCCCACGTCATGGACTGGTGGGAAACCTACTGTGAGCAAAAGGATGAAAGTACAGGCTCACTATTTAAAGCTGCACCTACTTAGAATTCATTCCGGGATGCCATCAAGGAGAAGCACTACCCTGTCAAAGGCTATCAGGACAAATACATAAAGTGGACCACGCTGCGATAGGGAAGGGACCAAGATGTGCCAGAATTCACAAACATTTTTCATACCCTTCGCACACATTTGGATATCAAGGATTCTGAGTTACATTTGGTACTCAAATACTGTAGCTGCCTACATAGATACATTCAGGAAGAGATGGAGTTCCTGAACATCTCCTCGCTTGGAATGACATACCAATACGTTGTCAAAATCGAGCAGAAGTTCAAACAAAAGAAGCGAGACTTTGGATTTTCGATTTCGAAGCAAGGGAAAGGCTTCCCCAAATCACAGAACCAAGGACAAAGCCAAGACGGGGCAACCCAAGACAACCTGTCAAAGCCAAAAGAAAAGAACAACACCACAAAGTCGAAGAAGGACATAGGAAAGTGGTGTGAGTTCCACAAGAGCCCCCACTCACAACACAAGTGAGTGTCGGACCGGCAGTCACTAGTGGCCGAATTAATTTTTTATATACTTATTAATTAAATTTGAATAAGAATGTTGTAAATATAATAGTTATGAATATGAATTTTAATTTTATTTTCTAGGGAAAAAATTAAATTAATTAAATTTTTACATATTTATTAATTGTATTTTCTGATTGCGAATATGAATCATTATTACTTAAATCTTTCTTTTGTTAGTTTGTAAGTGGTTTGAGTATATGAATCATTATTACTTAAATCTTTCTTTTGTTAGTTTGTAAGTGGTTTGAGTAGCACCCAACCTCTGCACATCAGCGCTTAACATGACTGGATTTTTGCCCACGGCCTAAGTTGTGACCTTCACACCATTACTTTAATTTCTTTTAATGTGATATGCATATTATGGTTTTGTTTAGCAAAAAATATCTATAATTTTATATCAATGCTTGCAAAATGATTTTAATTGAGCCAACATTATGTTTAATTATTATCATTATTTTTTGTTCTGATTTTTCCTTTTGAAAACACTACACCAATCTCTCATATTAAACTAATATCTAAATGTTTAGGCTCAATCCCTCCTATATCATCTGGTAATAAATTATAAAGAATTAATATTTAAATGTTTACGCGCAATCTCTCCTATCTCCTCCATTTGAAATTATACCTTGTCCTTAAAATTTAAATTTGTTCTATTTTCTATAAATTATAAAGGTAAAAGCGTAATTAAATATAAAAAATAAAGTGTTATTTTTTACTTTTCCCTTTTAGAAGGGACGCTAAACTACACCTACATGATAACAAACACACCAACATATGCAAGACTACAGGGTGGGGGACCTCCTTTTAACGGAGCTCACTCAATGGTTTACGCTCACCCCGGTGGGGGACCTCGTTTTAATAGAGTTCACTCAATGGTTTATGGTCCAAATGCTATATAGTCACAGGTTGGAAAATAGTTGCACATGCTTCATGTGGAACAACTAGGAAATAGTTGTTGATGTAAATGTTTTGTGTTGTGTTGGGATTAGTGTTGATTTCATGGGTGGGGGACCTTGTTTTAATAGAGCTCACTCAATGGTTTATGGTCCAAATGCTCTATTGTCACAGGTTGGCAAATAGTTGCATATGTTTCATTGGGAACAACTAGGAAATAATTGTTAATGTAAATGTTTTGTGTTGTGTTAGGATTAGTGTTGATTTCATGGTTTCTGCATACGACTTGTGATTTCCTCTCCCTATATCTGGGAGATGCTTTGAATTTTATCTTTTTATATAATTGGTGGGTTTTGTTTCTTACTTAATTGGTGTAATTAAGTGGAATTATTTTTTAGAAAGTTGTGAGATTATTTATAGATTTATCATTTTAGTTTTACAAGTCAATTTTTTGATAAAATATTAGAGTTTTAAAGTTCTATAGTGCGTAAATAAGATAGTTGGCAAAGATTCAAAATTAAATGAGCGAGAATTCAAAATTATTTTGGAGTTCAAGGCAAAATTATACGATTAAAATACTTTTTAATAATATACATAACCATAAATTTCAATTATATAAATTTTATAATTATTTTTATTAAACAGAAACAATTATCTAGAAAATAGAATTGAAGCCTATTTTACATTCTACAATTTCTCTCTTCAAACAAATTTTATTATTTTCCTTGATAATCATATGAGTGTTGAATGCAAAAGTTACACATAAATTTTATACAATATGTTAAGTTGTTGATGTGGTGTCGCAAGTTTTTGATATAGTATAGTCTTAGCATTTTAGTAAATAATATAATTTACTAACTTGTTTTAAGAGAAAATATTTGAAATATATTAAAATAAAATACAAAATCTATATTGTATGATAAAATAAATACAGTTGTCATTGAGCTGCTACTTATATATTTAATTTATAATTCGTCACTGAATTTATTGGTGAGGTAAATATATGTTTTGTTAAAAATATATTGGTCGAGGAAGCAATGGGCTTGAAACTAGAATTTATTCATACAATTAAACACATGATATCATTGTTTGATCCAGAAGCTACACATAAATCCAACATAATATATTATATTTCTAGCAAAATATCCTAATTTTCTGATTTACTATGTTTTTAATAAACTCAGACATCATATGCAAGAGAGAATAAATGCTCAATTACCAATTTCTCTAAATACTAAAAAAATATTTAAATTACTACTTATATATTTAATCTATTTTTCAATACCAAATTTCTCTATCAAGTGTAAATATATATTTGGTTAATGATACAACGGTCAAATAAGCAATAAAATTGACATGATATATTATGCTTCCAAAGTTTTATTGACAATATGTGTATCCAAGTGAGTATAAATCTCGCCCAATTATCAATTTCTCTAAACACTAAAAAAAAATCTATATTTCAATACCAAATTTATGTGTGAAGTGTAAATATATATTTGGTTGATAATACAATGGTGAGAGAAGCAATAAAATTGAAACCAACCTCACATACCAAAAGAAACATCCCCAAAATAAGCAACCTAGTTAGATACTAAAACGACATGTAAACCCCACATGCTATATTATGCTTCCAACATCGAAAAGGCTCTGAAATTTTAGTTTCAACTATTTTGGTATTATTAAATAAGTAAATCTTTTCCCATCAAATTAATAAGGTAGATTTTTATCAGAATTTTCCTAACACATTATTAATTCTCTTTTGGAATGTGAATCACCGATTAATTAAAAATAATAATAATAATAATATGGCCCTATGATAATATTAAGTAGCCAATGAGACATGATCGGTAAAAAGAATAAATGAAGCATAAATATACAAGAGAATATTTCTCAGTAAAAATCAGGGTGGAGCATATGCAAAACATAGAGAAATGAAAATGTGCTAATACAAGCATGGTTAACCACTCAAATGATTAACTGCACTTTTTTTTTAAATGATTAGCTGCAATTCTTTCAAACGAAAGGGCTTGATACTATGATACTATTTTAAGCCAATCAATCAATGGAATAAAAAATAGATGAAAAACCAACTGGGGTAAAAAAATATGAAATCATTGTTGGATCGGGTTTTTGTTGCAATTAATGGTTTCGGCTGGCACAGAATTCACACGTATATTCATTGTTTCGAGAAAATATGGTTCATACCTATTGATTGTTTCAGGAAAATATGTTTGATACCTATTGATTGTTTCTTACACTACGGAATGTAAGAAACAGAGTGAAGGTGCAAACAAAAGAAGAACAACTCTCCCAAGCAAGAGTAGTAACTATATTGAGGAATATTACAAATTTATTTTAACCTTTCAATTCTGGCTCAGGGTTAACCATTTCTTATTTTCGCTATCATATATCTTTAATAGTAAAAGCATTTGACCATAATAGTATAGACTGTTGTCCAAAAGGATCCGCAGACCGTGGATGTTTTAAGAGATATTTCACGAGTAAAGAGTGAAACTGCAAAACTGCCTGGAATTGCACTCAACAGAGAATCTTTCCAGTCTCGTAAACCTTAAATTCCTCAAAGTAAATGGAAAACGCTCAGTCTGATATCTTTGGAAGTAATTGAACTGGAGCAATCGAATTTTCTGGGAAGAAAATCCCAAAATTTTGGGTGATTATTTCCGTAATTTATACCACCAAACATTAATTTTCTCTCATATATATATTCTCCAAATATACAAAGTTAAGCAAACAACCCCTCTAATTGAAGTTAATTTCACTCTGTCTTATTCATTTTTCTGCTCGGAATTCATCATATCTCATTCTCCTTAACCTATAAATCCATATTAAAAGCAACAATTATTTATACGGAGTTGAATCCCTAAACAAAGATCATTGTAAAAAGTATTGTTTCGAATAATTTTATCAACGCATTGACATAAATCTACTGCAAATATGTGAAAAATTAGTACTATGTCACGCTTTTTCACAAACTTAAATTAATTTAATCGAATCCTCACAAAAACTACCGACTTAGTTTTTTAGGAGCATAGGCGGTTGGAGCTTAGTTTATCGGCAGCCAACAACATAAGTAGAGGCGCTCGTCGTTGCAAAAGTAGAGGAGAGCCATAGAAGGTGGAGACAAGAATTCCTTATCTGGAATTGAATCCTTGCACAAAAATATGCTACAAACGACTTAACATACCTTGCAGAATGATTTCATCTTCTAACATTTTACAAGTACTATGATAAATAATTTTACAAGTCTATCGAAATTAAAAGTACTTTAATCGAATCTTTAAAAATATTCCAGAACATCAAAAGGTCTGTCAAGCAATTTCATCCGTACTAATGTCAAATAATTCAAGAAACATATTAAAATTAAACTATTTAACCACACATTCACAAAACCAAACATTAAAAAACAACAACCAACAATCTAATCATATCTACTTTGTCAAGCAGTACTAATGTCAAATAATTCAAGAAACATATTAGAATTAAACTTAATTTAACCACATTCACAAAACCTTAGAAAACAACAACCCACAGTCTAATCATATTTAACTTCAAGAGTAAAAGCATCTGACCATGTAATTTTCGCTATCATATAAGATTAAGCATCTGACCATGTAATTTTAGCTATCATATAAGATTAAGCATTTGACCATGTCATTTAATTTCATGAAAAGAGTAATGGAAAGTGAAGCAGATATGGCTGCAATGGGAAGTACATAAGGCTGCATCAGCGGTAGAATAAGCACAGGGAAAATGCGAGAAAGCAAAGGCAACAATGCCTTATTTGGAATTGAATCCTTGTGCATAATGCTAAGAGCTAGAAAGCAGAGGCAACAATGCCTTATTTGGAATTGTATCATTGTGCATAAATACAATACAAAGCTTTAAAAAAATGCATTCTGTAATATATATAACATAAATTTTTACAATGGACAATAAAAATGATTACACTTTCAAACCATGCCCTGGCATGTGATACGATTTCTACAGGTATTTTAAAATCTAAATTAAGTTAATCGATACATACAAAATTTGAAAAACTTAAAAATAGCACTCCAACAATTAAATTAACTATGAAAAAAAAGTCAAAAAACAATACTCAATTAGTTTCATTAATACATCAAAATTTAGAATTATTTTAATTGAATACTCACACAACTTTGAAAAATTGAAAACCAATGCATTAAAAAAATTTATTAACTCCCAATTTTATCAAAGAACCACGCCCAAAAACCAATGCAGTCTCATCCGATCTCAGTTATCAGTAATCGCCAGTTTAATTGATTTTTTCCCAAAACCATGATAGCAGTTTAATTAATTTTTCCCCAAAACCATGATACCGTGTTATGGTAAACCTTACCACCTGTGGACCATCTCCTAATCTCCTTCCCACAACACCTGTACTGCATCACTGCAATATTGCTTGTGAGAAATTTATTTAATGAAAACTAAGACATTACAATTCTTAGCTACAGTGTTGTGTTTGATCCCTAATTCCAGCGAAAACATCACACAACTTTGACGATGGACTGTTGTCCAATAGTTAGCTTTAGTTTTCGAAAGAATAGGTGGGTGTTTTAAGAGATCTCACATTGAAGAAAGCATCCATATCAGAGATAGGGATGGTTGAATGTGTTTATCCCTGGTTCCAAACTATTGACATTTCACAAAATATTGCTTTGCCATAAACATTAGCAAGAATGAACCTACCAGGAATTGGACACTTTCAAGTCTCATAAACCTTAAATTCCTCAACTTAAATGGATGCTTCGCGCTAGAAAAAGCTCAGTCTACAAGGTCTGATATCTTTATACGTAGTTGAAGGAGAGCAATCGAATTTTCTCAGAAGATATTGGCAAACTTTTGGTGATTATTTTTGTACATTATACCACCAAATATTAATTCTCTCACATATATATTCTCTAAATTAAGAACATAATTCTCTCACATATATATTCTCTAAATTAAGAACACAATCTCTTTAATTGAGGTATTAACTTCATCATCTCTCATTCATTTTTCTGCTCAACATTTATAATATCTCATTCTCAACCTATAAATTCAATATTAAAAGCAATATTATTTGTACATTATACCACCAAATATTAATTCTCTCACATATATATTCTCTAAATTAAGAACATAATTCTCTCACATATATATTCTCTAAATTAAGAACACAATCTCTTTAATTGAGGTATTAACTTCATCATCTCTCATTCATTTTTCTGCTCAACATTTATAATATCTCATTCTCAACCTATAAATTCACTATGCCTGAGTGCTATCATTATCGTTGCCAACAATCAGTTATGGTCGGTGGAATATATGAACTCAGATATAGCTGCGTAGGCATAGGCAGGTGGAGCAACAGTTGACTTAGTTTTACTAGAGCCCCCTAGACGAGGCACCACAGGAAGCTGCAGAGGCATTGCCCCCAAAGGAAGCACTGGAGTAAGCGGTAGAAGGTAGAGGCAACAACTCTTTATACAGAATTGAATCCCTAGACAAAGATCATTGAAACAAATATTGTGTAGAATAATTTCATCAATACATTCACATAAATCTACTGCAAATGCCTATTAACGAGTACTCTGTCAAAAACTTTCTGATGTCATTTAAATTATTGAAATTAAAATTAATTTAATGGGATTTTCACAAGCACTATCGACCTGGCTTTTTTAGCAGAAAAGGCGGCCGGAGATTCTACTTAGTTTATGTGGAGCCAACAGCGTAAGTCTATCAACTATATCACCCTGCCATTAAAACTGAATTCTCTTCCAACATTTTACAGGTACGGTGGCCAAAAATATAGTAAGTTTATCAAAATATAAATTAATTTAAACGAATCTTAACAAAGCAGGGGAAAATTAGAAAGCATCAATTTCATGAGGAATAATGTCAAATAATTCAAGAAATTTCTTAAAATTAATATTAAAAATAAAATTAGTTTAACCATAGATTCAGAGAATCTAGAAAATTAAGCACGGATCATCTAAGAAATTTCAGGAGCTTCTAATTTTAAGGCAAGATTTGAAACGACCAAAAATAATCTCAACTGTGCAATCGAAAATACCTGAAATTCACCAATTGAGCTTTTTAAATGGGCTAGTCAACTCAGGGCACAAATATTGCTATCGCTTTCTCAATCTCTGCCACTTTTTTCGCGCCATCTCTAAATCATTCAGCTAATTAACCAGTGAAAATAAGAATTATAATATTCTTACCTATTGTGTTTAGCTCTAATTCACTGAAGAATTTGAAAAGATCCCACAATAAACCAAACCAAACCACATTTTAAATTTCCATAAACAGATTTAACATGCCAATAGAGAACACTGCAAACAAAATAAAAAAGACAAAGTCCGGCCCAATCAAACATTTTACAGGTACCATGGCCAATAATATCATAAGCCTATCAAAATTTCAATTAATTTAAACGAATCTTAACAGAAAATTAGAAAGCATCGATTTCATTAGGAATAATGTCAAATAATTCAAGAAATATATTAAAATTAAAATTAAAATTAATTTAACCAAATATTCACACCAATTAGGAAATTAAGAACTGATAATCTAAGAAATTTCAAAAGCGCCTAATTTTAACACACGATTTGAAACAACCGAAAATAATCTCCACTGCAATCGAAAATACCTGAAATTTCCAGACTGAGCTAATAATCTCCACTGCAATCGAAAATACCTGAAATTTCCAGATTGAGCTTTTTTAATTGTCTGGTCAATGCAGAGCAAAAACATTGATATCGCTTTCGCAAACTGTACCACTTCTTTCGTACCATCTCTAAATCATTCGGCTGATTAACTAGTGAAAATAAGAATTATAATATTCGTGCTTATGGTGTTTAGTCCTAATTCACTGAAGAATTTGAAAAGATCGCACAGTAAACCAAACCAAACCACATTTTAAAGTTGTATAATCAGATTTAACATGCCAATAGAGAACACTGCAAACAAAA
>APFE031035481.1:0-51338 GCA_000404065.3 Pinus taeda | reverse complement strand
AGATCATTTAAGAATACAAGCTCATAATTGTTTCTGAAGAAAACATCGAAAAGTGCAGAAATTGAACTTAAGGTGTAATGAAACAAATCTTAAGCTATTCTTTTTTCCTGCAACTTAGAAAGGCGGAAAGGTGATAAAACATAAAATAAACAGGGGAGAAAAACACTTATTGGATCATGTAGAGACACAGGAATTCCGTGATCATTCCTTGGCCAAGAGAAAACAGCAAGTTGTTTCCTAATCCATGCTTTCAGCAATCTTTGATTATGGAAAAATATAACAGTTACAGTGCGAGTATTTGCTCAGAGAAATGCTGGAAAGAAAACTGACCAACAACTACTACTACCAACCAACCAACCCTTCACAATATCGCTTAGGGTGGTATTTATAAACAAAATATTGGAAAGACATCATTACAAGTGACCTTGACAGGTCTGCTTAGAACTCTTCAAAAATCTAAATGCTGCTGGAATTGAATGCAAGTAAATCGTTTTTGGCTGCGCTGGGGGCAGTTGGATCGGAACAGGTGACGAGGTGGCCCTTGGGGACCAGATGCGGTGCTGCTGGAGTGAATGTGCTTCGGGGCTGTAGTTCAGCTTTGGTACGAATTGAATGTGCAATTATTATGATTTGAGAGCTTCAATTAGTTTCGCTCTCCTTCTGTGAATCTACTGGAAGATATTCAATTTTCTCTGCTTTGGGCCGCTGCTCAAGATATTCTCTGATACACTTTGTCGCTACATTGATGGTTTCCACCATCGACTGATACTCTTTGACACGCTTGATGCCTGCTGATTTGATCTGATACACTTTAAACTCTGTGACTGATCTGCTGTTGTCTTCAAACCAGATCCTTTGGCACGATTGGGCGATTTTCGGGCTCTTTCGGCGCGCAGTGGGCTCGGCAATCAGAAGATTCCCTGAAGATTCCTCGAAATGGCCTATTTCCCGTAGCGATGCGCGAATAGTGCTTCGCGCTATTCGCGCATCGGAAACTACCTCCGTTTCTTGATCTGGAGCTCCGAAATGTGACTTTTCTCCCTGCGCGAAGCTTTTTCGGCTTTTCTGGCTGCTGACGTAAGCATTGCGTCGGCTGTACGGTGGATGACGTCAGTTGTGGGTCCCTGGTACAATGCAACGTGGTGAGGTACTGGATGTACTGCGGTGAAGAGACTCCGATGCGATATCGCGATATCGCGTCGGCGGGGAAAGAGGGGGATCATTGGGTTGGCCATTTGGCGCTTGCGACTGCCGATATTCGATATCGCGATATCACATCGGCGGGGACGGAGAGGTGAATGGATTGGACACTCGGTGTTTGCGATCGTCGATATCGCAATATCGCATCGGTGGGGGACGGATGGGCAATGTTTTGCATGAATGTGAGAGTGCGAGGTTGCGATGCGAAAACGGTTTTGAGGAGAAAAAGTAAGTAAGTGGGTGTGAAGGGCTTTTGAGATTTCGGAAGGGGTTCGGTTACTTCGGGGGAACTTTATACTTTGGAAGGAGTCCATAGTATCTGGGAGGTGGTTTAGGAGGTCGGGGTTCTTGCTTAGTTTCTGATAAACTGAACAATTCCCGGGAGTTGTTATGGTTATTTTTCAACCAGGGGGAGGGATATTACTTAGGGGGATTTTACTTAATATTAATAAGGGGACGGGAAGAATAGGGTGCTAAATAATAATGTTAGTGGTTAATATGGAGATGGTAAGAAAGCGCTAAGTTTGGGAGAGCTTAGGCTGTTACAAGGGGGTAGGACCATACTTTCGGGAGAAGATATGGAACAACTTTGAGTAAAGCAGATCTTTACTCAAGCCAGAGTTTATGGAGATGATGGAACTTAAGAGGTGTCAAACAGATCTTGACCTCTTTTGGGGATGTTAGTTAATGATTGGGGAAAACAAAGAAGGGGAGTCAGTTATTCCTCTTTTGAGCCTTTTGCTTACAAATCTTTGCTGATTATGTTCTGCATGATATGATACCTGAAAACTTGGAACTGGTCAGCAATTCAACCGCCTCAGAACTACCTACCCATCCTACTTGCCTAGCATTTTTTCTTCTTTTGCTTGGGGGTGCACTTAGACTTGCAAACCCATCATACATTTTTCTTTTGATGCTTTCCTATATACATACTACCCTTATTTCTTCTAGAGCCCAGATTAAACTGTTGGACTCTTCTGCTTCTCTACCTATCTAAGAATCTGCCAAGATTAAACTGTTTGGACAGATTTACAATATCTATATTCTAAAACATGAAATTTAAACCTAGGGAGACCAAGATTAAACTGTTTGGACCTCCCTTTAACCGAAAAATGGCGATACCGGGATAACTTTACAAAATTTGGAAGGCAATTGAATGAACTTGAGGTAGCCTTCTTCACTTGGAGACTGTTAAGAAAACATGGAGCATTGCAGCAAAGTACGACATATTTGGCCTGTAAAATGCCAGTCATGAAATATGAATAACCTGCTGCGACAGGAAGCTAACAGTGGCTCCACTCGAGGATGGCTTCTCCTTGCGAGAAGTCAAGAACAGCAGGCCAGAACGCCTTGGTCTTCAGTTTCTTGCTGTTAAACTGTAAAGTGCCGCCTGCTTTCTTCCACGTGCTTCGGTATTATAAACTCTAAAAAAGGACAAAAACTAATATATAAAACTATGTACAAACCAACTACCATCTGCCCTTTCAAGCAGGAGGATCATTGTAGTGCTTCAACATCCGGCCATTGATCGGACCCTCTTCCGCTGTGCTGTTATCAAGAGATTTGAGAAAGTAGGTGTTATTGCCTTGCACAACGTTGATAACGTATGGACCTTTCCACAAAAAATCGAATTTTGCATGTTTGCCCTTGTCTTCTCTTCTTGCATCCCATCTTAGAACTTTGCTGCCCACCCAGAAATCCTCTGCTTTAGTCCTCTTATCAAGCACTTTCTTGAGTTTTTCTTGTAGACCCAGAGCTCTATTGAAAACTTCTTCTCTGGTTTGCTGAAGGTGAATGGTCTGGTTAATTCTTCTTTGCATGTCATTTGGTTCAGCCTGAAGTTCTTGTAATAGTTTGATAGTAGGTATGTCCAGAGATGAAGGAAACCTGGCTTTCGTGCCATATACAAGTTCATAGGGGCTCATCCCGATGGACTTTTTGGAGGACAGTCGGTCTGCCCATAGGGCATTAGTGAGCTTTTTGTGCCAGTTCTTTTTGTTTTCTTCTAGCATCTTCTTTATGATATTGATGAGACTCTTATTGGAAGACTCGGCCAGGCCATTACCTTTCGAGTAGTAAGTTGTGGAGTGACTTAAGGTAATGTGGTATTTGTGGCAAAAGTTAATGATTTTCTTAGATTTGAAAGCAGCAGCGTTGTCGGTAATGATTTTCTCCGGGCAACCAAATCTAGAAAGGATGTTGCTTTCAAGGAATTGGATAATGGTGGAGTCATTGGCTTGCCTACACGGGATGGCTTCAATCCATTTGGTGAAATAGTCGGTGGCTATTAAAATCCATTTGTGCTGGCCTGAGGAGGAGGGATGAATTTCTCCAACGAAGTCAAGACCCCATTGTTGAAAAGGTTTATCGGTTGAAATGGGCTTTAGGGGCAGAGGCAATAGCTTTCTTTTTCCTTGAAAGATTTGGCATTTGTGGCATGAGGCAGTAAACCTTTTCACATCTGCAAACAATGAAGGCCAGTAATAACCAGCTCGTAAGATCTTGTCCGCTGTACATTTCCAATATAAGTGTCCTCCGTAGTCACCTGCATGAAATTCTTTCATGACGCTGTTAGTTTCATCTATAGTTAAACATTTAAGCAAAATGCCTTCATAATTTTTCCAAAACAAAGCACCATCTATGACACAGAAGTTTGATGATTTTATTCTTAAAAATCTTTTCTTAGTTCTGGACAATCCTGGGGGAGCGCACAGGTTTAACAATACAAAGCAAATATCAGAATACCAAGGGGACTGTGTGAAGTATCACTGATCTGTGGAGTCGCCAGCTCCGCTTCATCGTCCAATTGATTAATGTCTAATGCTTGGAAGTTTGTTTCATCCATTAGCTTGGCTAGCCCTTGTCCTTTCACGAGCTTGGTGGGCTTTATCTCAATGTCGTATTCAAGGATGCTAGCAATCCATTTGCCTCTTCTGCCTTCCAATCCTTCTTGAGTTAGTATATCCTTTACAACAGCATTAGGGACATATGCGATCAGATGGGAGTAGAGGATGTAAATTCTGAAGTCTTTGATGGCTTTGACCAGGGCGTAGGCTTGCTTTTCCATGATCTGAAATTTTAGGGGTGCGTCTCTCAAAGCTCGGCTGAAGAAAGCAATTGGTTTCTCATTGCCCTGATCATCTTTCTGTAGAAGGACTACGGGTATGGTATGTTCTGATGCGATAGAAAAAATGATAAAGTCTCTGTCAAATTGAGAACTGGTGAGGATACATGTTTGTGTAAGGGCAATTTTTATACTCTCGAAAGCTTGCTTGGCCTCAAGAGACCATCTCATCTTGGCATCCTTTTTTAGCATGTTGCTCAATAGCCTTATTAGCTTGGCTAAATTGGGGATAGATCTCCTCAGGAAGTTGATTTTTCCGAGAAATGCTTGTAATTCTTTTGTGTTTCTTGGGTAAGGGATTTGGAGGATACCCTAAATTCTTTCTGGGTCGATTCTGATCCCATATTTTGATATTATATGCCCTAATAGCCTGCTTTCCTCCAGGGCAAACAGAGACTTCTTAGGATTCAAGGAAATGCCATATTTCCTACATGTGATGAAAAATTTCCTTAAGTGCTTAAGGTGTTGTAGGTCGGATTTGGAAAATTGGGTCAGGTCATCCAAGTAAACCACAAGGAAATCGTGTATCTCCTTGGCGAACGCAATATCCATTGCCCTTTGAAAGGTAGCTCTGGCATTTTTCAGCCCAAAAGGCATTTTAACATACTTGAACATTCCCCAGGGTGTGGTAAAAGCTATTTTGTCTTGATCGTCTAGGTGAACAAGTATTTGGTTAAATGCTGAGAATCCATCTAGTAGAGAGATCCTAGAGGAACCCACTACTCTTTGCAAGATATGGTCCATTTTGGGTAATGGGTAGTGGTCTTTTAGAGAGACTTGGTTTAGATTTCTCAAATCTACTCACAGTCTTATCTCTCCTATTTTCTTTCTAGTGGGAACTAAGTTAGACACCCATTCCGAGAATCTAATGGGCGCAATGATACCCGCTTCAAACATTCTTTTTATTTCTTTTTCAATCAAAGGGAGAAGCATGGGGTTGATTCTTCTAAGTTTTTGTTTGAACGGTTTCTGATTCGGTCTTAGGGGAATGGTATGCTGGATTACTGCAGTGTCATAGGACTTTAAGTCCTCATAACTCCAGGCAAATACATCTTGAAATTCTTTGAACAAATCCACATATTTCGGCTTTTGATCAGGAGGCAGATTTTTGGATAGTTTAATCATTCTGGGATGTTCTGCCGTTCCTATGTTGTATTCTTCTATGGCGGCATTCAAAGGTTCCATCTTTGGTTTTCTGGCCACATCGTTGTCATCAAACATGTCTTCCAATGGAGTAAGGCCGGCAGGCAGAACATTTCCTTTTAGGTCAATAAACTCGTCTTTTACTCTGGCTGCCATAGGTGAACAACACTGTTTCAGTTGCCCTATGTTTGTACCGTCAAAAATAGTTGGGCTTAGTATTTGTTTAGCCATGGCAGCTGTTAGGGTCAGGCAATCTTCTTCTGCTAACTATTGTGATTCGGCTATAGCATCCATGCCAATGTTTGTGCTAGAGAATTCATCCTCCAGAGTAAGAAAATTGTTAATCTGGGCATCATCTTAGAATACCTGCCAATTCTCGACATTGTTAGGAATTGACGGTCTGTGTTTTATTTCTGTGGTGAAGTGGTGACTTGGTCCAAAGGGAATCCTACATGTGCTAGCGAAGGCAGCTAGGCTATGGGCATGAATATTATGATCTTGCGCAATTTTGGCCAGCTCAAAATCACTGAAGGCGTTAAGAAATTCGCTGGCAGCAGCTCTGTAAGCTCTCATTCTACTACCATTAGCGACAAAGTTGCCCTTTATCTGTTGTATGATGAGGTCCGAATCACCTAGGATGGAAATGGTGGTAGCTCCCAGCGTTTTGAGCAGCTTGAGACCTAAGAGAAGGGCTTCATACTCTGCCATATTGTTTGTACATCTAAAATTGAGTCTATAGACATGGCCTTGTGCGTGATTCTCGTGAGTATTATAAATCCATACTCCAGCCCCTGCTCCTAACTTGTTAACTGCACCATCAAATTCTAAATACCATGTGGCTTCTCGTCCAAGGTGTGTATTGGGTATTTGAGTGGTATGCGGAGCGGATGAGCTGGTGACTTCTGTTTCAGGGTTTTCTTCCTGTCCTGTGCTGGTTGCCTTGGCTGTTGAGACAATTTCATGTGTATTGGCAACTGATCTCTCATTGGCATTGGTTCCTCGCTCCAGGGATGACGGCTTGTTAGGAGTTGGAGGGCTTGTATTATCATTAAACAAAATAAAAGAATCCATATCAGAATGGATTGACTATATTGGAAAATTTTGGGGTTTCTCCTCACTACTTACCACATACTTCATTAATGTCTCCCTATAAAGTCTCTTTGGTTGCCCAAAGACAGATATAGTGGCGTAAGAGAGGTCGAGTTGAAGGGATCCTTGCAATTTTTCTCCCCATGATCTGGATAGCAGCATGCCATACTTTGTGGGAATATCAGCAACTACTACGTCCATTAAGATTGTCTTGTTGGGAAATTGGACTAGGGAGACACAAAGGTCTTTGATTAGGCCCAGAAATTTGACTTGACTTGAATCAAACGAATACAGATCTTTATAGGGTCAGGTGACATCAAGATTCAATTTTTCCATTACAGCTTTGGGCATGAGGTTATGTGAGGTGCCTGAGTCAAACATAGGATTGTGCAGTATATTATCATGTATGTGCAGGCTGACATAGAAAGGCGGAAATGGTCCGTATGTTGTTTTTCCGTCAACTTTTGGCCCGAAGAGTAGTTCAGGGGTATCATCTAGAACGTTTACATCATCTCTAACTTCCGGCAATTGAAGTGATTTTTGAATTTGTTGTCTATATACATCATGCTTAGCCAGTTCTGAGAGGGGAATGGAGATTTTGAGTTTTCCGATTTCAGTTTCTAAACTGAATGGTTTTTCTACTAGGTTCCGGACGTTGACACTGGTGAACTTTTCCTTTTCAGGCGTACTCTCTGTATTTTCTTTTGGAGCGTCCGTGTCACGGTGCATGATTGTCTGTGGTATCTCTGTTCTGGGAATATTTTCGGGAATGCTCTTCAGATCTTTTTCCGGATGGGAAGTGGGCAGAGGCTGCTCCATAG
Source organism: Pinus taeda (assembly GCA_000404065.3). Lineage (NCBI taxonomy): Eukaryota > Viridiplantae > Streptophyta > Pinopsida > Pinales > Pinaceae > Pinus > Pinus taeda. The sequence goes on along the minus strand of APFE031035481.1, from coordinate 43,961 downwards.
AACCATGTGTATCTGTTACATCCTCCACAATAACTTGCTGAGGATTTGGGACACGACTATCAGCTGGTTGGTTGATGGTGATCTTCCCTTTAGCTTTGTTGGGCTGTTTGCTAACTTTTGCTTTGCTAGGTGGAAGAACATCGATAGTCCGTGTTCTTAGTTTGTATTGCTTATGTACCTCGTATATAGCAGTGTCATAACCTTGTTTAAAGTCAAAGGACTCGCCCGATTTGGTGTGGAATTGTCCTATATTAAGCTATGGTCGGTTTTCTTCCATGAGGAAGGATTGCTGTTCATTTTCTGAATCAACCAGGTTCATTAGGGTCCCGTCTGTGGGATCAACGGATGTAGATGCCTCGGCATAGTTTTCTTGAAAAGGAGGTCTAATGTCGTGATCCTGACTGGCCCTACCTACGTTCAAATTTTGGGTCTTTCTGAAGTTTGGGTTCCTCGCGGCATTGGGATGTTGACTTTCCCATGAATTTTTCCTCTCAACGTTGTCTAATCTATCTCCCAGCCTGTTCATGGAACTGACGACCGCATCAAGCTTCTGCTCGAAAGAGGAGGGTTCTTCTTTGAAAGTGGTTTTTCTCTCGAATCTGGTTCTGTTTCTTTTAGCTATTAGATTTGCTTCCACGCTTACTGCCGCGTCTTGCATTTCTGTGAGGCTTTGAGGGGCTCTTTCCCTTAATTGATACGCCATCTCAGCATCAAAGCCATCCGGGAATTTGTATAAAGAAAGGTGAGGCGGAGGTCTTAAATTTGGTGGTATCGCATTGTAAACATTGTTAAATTTGGCGTAGTAATCTAGAACAGCTTCCCCAGGTCCTCTCTTAATAGACTCATATTCGGATAGTATGTGCAGGGGATCCTTCTTTTTCTCCCATCTGTTAATGAAAGTTTGGTATAAGGCTTCCGGGTTTGGTATAGAATTAGGTGGAAGTGCCCTAAACCAGGTTCTGACATCACCGGTCAGTCTTTGGACAAAGATCTTCATTCTTACGCTCTCATCATCTATCTCATAACTCTCGAAATAATCCTGCATTCTCTTTGTATGTTGTAGGACGGTGCAAGAGGTTGTGCCATTAAAATAGGTGATTTTCGATTGGTAGTCCTGAGGCATAGCCCTGGGATTAGCAGGTAATTGTAATGGTGCATATCTAGCCATGATGACGGGGATGAGCAGAACACCTAAGGCGAGGGGAATTACGGAAATAACAGGGGAAGAAGGAGTAGTAGAAGTGGTAGGGATATGGGATAGGGGTGTGGCGGAGCTACTTGGAGAAGGGGGTGATGAGTCAGGGGAGCTCGGGGTGGACCGGAATAGAACCTTGACAGGTGTTGGTACAGCAATTGGCTGAACTGTTTCAGGACTAACAGGGGTCTGGCAATCTTTTTGTTTTTGTTTTCTGACGATCTTAGGAATTAAATTCGGATTTTCGACGATGGGCGGGTTGTTTGGATCAGGATTTGATCGTGTATTACGTATTTGTTTCTTAGGATCCAACTTCTAATATATCTTTGAAAATTTTCTAAAAATATGCAACAACACTGGTCGGCTGATCCTTTCACAAGTCGGCTTCTTCCTCTGTAAGGCTGCAGATTGGTTTCATTGATTTATCTGAGGAGTTCCCCAGTGGAGTCGCCATTATGTTATCACTCAGGTTGTCCCTAGTGCTCCTAAATAGGGATACGGCCGAGGTAACCACAAACCAATCTTTGGATTATAGGTTCTAGCCCACCTGTAATCGGAGAGTGCTCTCTCCTTCTGATTCAACCTTAGTTGATGATTTTAGGCTAGCTTTCTGGCTTCAAGGGAGTGTTGATTATGATTGGATGGGAGGTAGGATTCTCGAGCAAAGAGGCAAGGTAAGGTGTGATAAGTTTCGAACCATTGGGCATGGAGTCACAGATTGAGGCTTGAGAGCGTTTTCTTGGTCACAAGGGGATATGGAGCAGGATAGCCACACAGGATACAATTATCGGTCTGCTGAAAGTACGAAATGGACATCAGGGATGAAAGGCAAAGGAGAATCATTTCATCATGCTGAAAAAGAGGAGAAATGGATGAATGGGATCCAAGAGCAGTTAAGAATTCCTAAACATGCACTCATATGTGAAAGAAACAGCGTAAACAAGATCATTTAAGTATACATGCTCATAACTATTTCTGAAGAGAACATTGAGAAATGCAGAAATTGAACTTAAGGTGTAATGAAACAAATCTTAAGCTATTCTTTTTTCCTGCAATTTAGAAGGCGGATCGGTGGCAAAAAACATAAAATTAAATAGAGGAGAGAAACACTTATTGGATCATGTAGAAGCACAGGAATTCTGTAATCATTCCTTGGCCAAGAGAAAACACCAAGTAGTTTCGCAATCCATGCTTTCAGCAATCTTTGATTATGGAAATTATGATAGTTACAGTGCGAGTCTCTGCTCGGAGACAATGCTGGAAAGAAGACTGACCAACAACTACTACCAACCAACCCCTCACAACATTGTTCAGGGTGGTATTTATAAGCAAAATATCGGAAAGACATTCATTACAACTGACCTAAACAGGTCTGCTAGAAGACTCTTCAAAAATCTAAGTGTTGCTGGAATTAAATGCAAGTAAATCTTTTTGGCTGCGCTCAGGGCAGCTGAATCAGAAAAGGTGACAATGTGGCCCTTGGGGGCTAGATGCGGTGCTGCTGGAATGATTATGCTTTGGGGACTGTAGTTCTGCTATGGTGTGAGTTAAATTTGCAATAATTATGATTTGAGGGTTTCAATTGGCTTTGCCCTCTTTCTTTGAATCTGCTGGAAGGTATTAAATGTTCTCCTGCTTCGAGTCGCTGCTCAAGATTTTTACTGATGCTCTTTGTTTCTACATTGATGGCTTCCGCCGTCGACTGATACTCTTTGACACGCTTGATGCCTGATGATTCGATCTGATACACTTTAAAATCTGTCACTGATCTGCTGTTGCCTTTAAACCAGATCACTTTGGAACGATCGGGCGATTTTCAGGCTTTTTTTGGCGCGCAACGGGCTAAGAAATCAGAAGATTCCCCGAAATGGCCTATTTCCCTTAGCGATGCGCAATTAACGCTTCGCGCTAATCGTGCATCGAAAACTGCCTTTGTTTCTTATTCTGGAGCTCCGAAGTGCGATTTTTCTTCCTGCGCGAAGTTTCGGCTTTCTGGTTGCTGACGTCGGCTATACGGTGGATGACGTCAGCTGTGGTGGGTCCCTGGTACAAAATAACATGGTGAGGTGCTGATACTGGAGGTAATGCGATGAACTAGCTCCGATGCGATCGCGATATCGCATCGGCGGGGAATGGAGGGTGCTTGAGTTTGGACATTTGGAGCTTGCGACCGCCGACCAACGATATCGCGATATTGCGTCTGGTAGTGACGGATGGGCATAACTTGCGTGGAGAAGAAACTGCGATCTTGCGATGCGATCTGGCTTTTAAGGATCTGCGGAGTGTTAAGGAAGTTGGCAAGGGGTTTGTTTTGGGCGAAAAAGTAAGTAAGTGGGTGTGAAGGGCATTTGAGGTTTCGAAAGGAGTCTGATTACCTCAGAGGGATTTTATACTCTGGAAGGAGTCCATTGTATCTGGAAGATGACTTGAAGGCTGAGGGTTCTTGCTAAGTTTCAGGTAAACTGAGCAATTCCCGGGGAGTACTTATGGTTATTTTTCAACCAGGGGGAGGGATATTTATATGGGGATGATTTACATATTATTAGTAGGGGGATGGGAAAATATAGGGAGCTAAATAATACTGTTAGTGGTTAATGTGGAGTTGGTAAGAAAGCGCTAAGTTCAGTAGACCTTAGGCTGTTACAAGGGGGTAGAACCATTCTTTAGAGAAAGTATGGAACAACTTTGAGTAAAGCAGATCTTTACTCAAACTAGTGTTATGAAAATGATGGAACTTAAGAGGTGTCAAGTAGATCTTGAACTCCTTTGGGGAAGTTAGTCAATGATTGGGGAAAGCAGAGAAGGGGAGTTAATTATACCTCTTTTGAGCTTCTCGCATAGAACTGCCTGTTGATTGTGTCCTGAGTGAGATGACACCTGAAAATCTGGAACTGATCAGCAATTAGGATTTAGCAACCTCAGAACTACCTACCCAGCCTACTTACCTAACATTTTTTCTTCTTTTGATTTGGGTGCACTTAGACTTCCAAACCCATCATTCATTTTTCTTTTGATGCTTTCCTATCTAGAGACTACCCTTATTTCATCCAAGGGCCCAGATTAAGCTGTTGGGCTCCTCTGCTTCTCTACCTATCTAAGAATCTGCCAAGATTAAGCTGTTTGGACAGATTTGCATTCTCTACATTCTAAAACAGGAAATTTAAACCTAGGGAGACCAAGATTAAGCTGTTTGGACCTCCCTTTAACTGAAAATTGGCAATAACGGGATAACTTTCCAAAATTTGGAAGGCAATTGAATGAACTTGAAGTAGCCTTCTTCGCTTGGAGACTGTTGAGCAAATATGGAGCATTGCAGCATGCAAAGTTTGACATATTTGGCCTGTAAAATGTCAATCATGAAATATGAATAACCTGCTGCAGCAGGAAGCTAACAGTGGCTCCACTTGGGGATGGCTTCTCCTTGCGAGAATTCAAGAACAGCAGGTCAAAACGCCTTGGTCTTTAGTTGGCTGTCTTCTGCAAAATTGCTTTCTCCGGCTGCCTTATTTCTCCTACCTACCTACCCTAACCAACATTTACTTTGCCGTTAGGTGAGATCAAACAACCAGTGCAGCCACTTAAGCAACTGAAAAACAAGATGAACTTGCTGACTGATGGTCTCTGAACGTAAAAGCATCATTCGGGTATATGCCCTCATAATCAAAGTTGTGGCACATAACTGTTGCTGTTGATGTATTTGGTCTTCACTGAGAAAGCATGCTAAAGAACTTGGGTCAAGCAGAAGTTCCATGTAGTCTGCAATGGGATCAATAAAATCATCATGTGAGAGAACTTCTTCTGGGTCTACTTGGTCAGATGGAGCGGCTGCGTCCTCGGTGGTAAGCCTGGCAGCTGACCCTTCTGTCTCTGTCTTGACAATAGAATCATATAGAGTCTGTAAGTCAGCAGGCGGCAGTATTTCCTCCTGAGTTGGGGAAGGAAGACTTCGGCATGATTCTGGGTCCTCTTGGTCAGATGGAGTAGTTGCATCTTCGGTAGTAAGCCTAGCAGCTAGTCCCTCTGCCTTTGTCTTGAAAATAGAATCATACAGAATCTGTAAGTCAGCAGGTAACAATATTTCCTCCTGAGTTGGAGAAGGGATACTTCGGCATGATTCCAGGTCTTCTTGGTCAGATGGAGTAGTTGCATCTTCGGTAATGAGCCTAGCAGCCAGTCCTTCTATCTTTGCCTTGAAACCCAGATCATACTCAAACTGTAATTCAGGAGATAGCACTATTTCCTTGTGGACTGGGGGAGGAAGATTTTGGTAAAATTTTCTAGGGTCGTGGAAATTATACGATTGTATCTGAGCTTCCAAGAGTTCAATTTCATTCTCATATTTTTCAACAACTAACTCAAGGAAAAGTTTATTCTGGCCGCCTGATATTTTTGACAATACTGCTCTAAAAAATTCTTCATTAAGCTCAAACTCTGATAAAATTTCTCTACATTCATCTAAAGCTTCATCAAATGGAAGATCCTCCCAGAACGCACCTATTCTGAAAACAGTTGCGCCGATCGGCACAGATGGCTTTGTTAATCACTCCCGACCGGTGCAATTCCATGCTCGATAATTGTGCTGACCGATGGTGAAAAAGATTTTCAAAAACCTCCTCAAAAAATCTAAAAAATGGCTAAAAGCAAAAATTGAGAGCATAAAAATGGGGCTTAGGGCTTCGGCTATTACCTGGAACTGGCAGCTCGTTGATTGACCTCCCAGATCTCCTGCAATCTCCTCCGAAACAATTAGGAAAAAAGTGAGTGAAAAGTATTCACAACAAAGGTAAAATGGTAAATGGTAAAAATATATTTACTTTTCCCCTTTTTATTCATATTTTCATGAAATATTAAGTTTTGTAAATATTTTGACTAATTTTGCCTCAAGGATTTGATAATACACTTTACCTTCCCTGTGCAGTGATAGGTGATGGATGTTCGACGATGATGATGAGTCACGTTTCAGCTCTTTTCCGACCCTTTAAAAGTGAAAATATGGTCAATCCCTTACCATTTTGAACTCGTTAACGTATGCGAAATCTTGTGTTTCTAGTATAAGTTTACCCCTTTTTCGGGCTGGGAGGCACTATTTACGAAAAGGGTACTCAACTAAAATGGTCAAGCAGTTCTTTCGAGTATTGTTTTCTACCTTTTCAGGCTCGAGAGACACAAACATATGAAAAGGGACCATGTGGAGTTTTCTTTTACGTATCTTTTTCAACCTCTCTAAACATGAAAAAGATACCGAGTTACACCTTTGTTAGACTCGTTAAACTATTAAATGACATTGAAATCATCACCATGATGAACATGAGCTTCTCCTTCCTAGGGCTCATTAAACTTACTAGGTTGGATTCGTCTGAAGGATGAACTTATAGTGCAAGCATATGCTATCCGCTTCAAGCTTGCGATAAAAAAAATAGTTGGGGTACCTTCCAAAACTGGTGGGGGATGTTTTGGAAATCTATCAGTTGTGTCAACAACTCACTCTTGAACTTGACACTCTTTACTTTGTGTCGGGTTGGGACATCCTCCTTTGTATCATTGACCTTCCTGGGATTGGGCCGTTCATTTTTCCTTCCATTTGATCTCTACCACATCATCATGACCACCGATCCTATGGATGCAAAAGCTGCCAAACTTCCGGTTGTGTCACCAATATGTTCAAGAGTTGTCCCTCTGTAGCTACACTTACCTCTGATTCTTTGTATCATCCAAAATCATTTTGCATCCTCTCGTCTTGCGTCGATGATGTGGGATCCATTATGGCCCTCCTTCGACATGGTCACTTTCGTCAACTTTAAAACATTATCCAGGAAGTTGACAGAGAGATTCCTTTCTGGTACCTTAGAGCTTGCATGCCCTAATGGCAAGTTCTTCGCACTCGACGACAAGTTCACATCATTGGCTTTCGATCGAGTGATTTCACAAGTGTTCAACTCTAGTTCCTCTATTCACATTCCGTGTATTGTGCTGATAGTAACTTGAGGACCATTGTCACTATTGGTGGTTTCTCTTGCGCTTGTTAACAATTTACATCATTGACTAGTAATCAAGCGACTTTCTAGCATGTTTGATGTCGAAACCTCTATTCACATGTTAGAATCCATACTTTGATCGGGCCATGTTGGAGCACAAGACCTTGGACTCAGATCACAAAATTCCAAGTTGTGAAGTGGTGTGACATGGTTATGATGATATGCATGTCTCTATCAGATGGTTGGCTATGACCAGACCATGAGTGATCATATGTGATCCTTTTCATTATTGGATGGTTGTGACCATACCTTGGTTTTGTTATGATCCTCTTTGATGGATGGATGCGCCCATACCTGGATCCATTTACAAGATCAACCTCTGGATGGTTGTGTCCATGCCAACATTCATGTATCATTTGATAGAGATCTCCGTTTATGTATATGTATCTGTACTTGCTTGCAGGTTTTTCGATGGCAGACTGGTTCCCCACAATAATTTATAGAGCATTTCATTCCTCACTCCAGTTCGGCCTTCACACTTTAGGGGGCATCTGTTACACATAATTTTGTCACTATCCCTATACTCCCCATTCCTTGATCTTGGAGGACCTCTACAGTGAACCCTGCATGCTTTGCCTTCATGAAGAAACTCCCATTCTGTCCCTCTTCATGAGCACATCAATTCCCTTTTGCACCGTTTCCCTTGAAACTTCTATTTTCACCAGTTTACAAGACTTACGCTAATGGCCTTTGTCTTCCCCGCACCTATGTGTAGGGATTAGCACTATCCCTCGTGCCATTTGGTGCGAATGAGATGTGTTCTAGTCACACTGGTCCTATTTTGGACAGTTTTTTAAATTTGGAGTCGATGCTTCCAGCTCTAGAAGCTTCGTAACGAAAGTCTGGTAAATGGTTTGGTCGGATGGGGTCGAGGATGACAGTTTGGGCTCACTTCCCCTATAATTATGGAACTACTTCAAGGGATAAGTCTTTTTCCCATGAGAGGAGGATCCATCTCCCATCCATCTTTCCTATATAAACCTCCCTTCTTCCCAAGCACAAGCTAGTTTTTGGTTGAGTGTTCATGCTATTTTGGTTTGGAGTAGACAACAAGATATTACTAGTTGTAGCTATCTAGTTGTGTGAGGGAGAAGTGTGATTTGGTTTGGTGAATCCTAAAGGGTAGAGCCTTAAAAATATTGTTGTTTAAGGCCATGTAATGCTGGCAGAAGTGTGTGTGAACCTGGTCTTGTTAGAGGAGGACTGCAATGTCAAGAAAAATGGTTGTAATCTCTCTTTGATATTAATATACGCAACTATCGATTGATTTCCTACATGTTTTATTACATTATACATTCATGGCTTAATGTTTCTTGACTTGTTAAGTAGGTTTAATTTCAATTTGTCTATTGTCACATTTGTTGTTTACTTGTTTCAGGTGCTTGAAGAAGGAAGCGAGAGATAACTGGAGCAAGCAAGTGAGGACATCATCAAGCAGGATAAGTGGACCAAGAGGTAGGCCCTCTTGATTGATTCTAACCTAAGGAGATATTCCATAGAATGTATCTATTGTTGCTAGACCCATCATCGACTAGAGGAATTCATTCGTTTCTGCACTTGTAATTTTAATTCACCACACTTACAACCAACAATATGTCCTTAGACACTATCATACTTTCATGATACCAAACATTCCATAACCAAGTTTTGGGACAACCACTACTAACATTTTCCCTTACTCAAGGGGTCCCAAATATATTCACATCCATTATCTAGCAACTATTTTCAAGGTTTTATGATTCATTTGGTTGCCTTAGTATATTTTTTTATTTTTTATATCTAATTTCTTCTAGTTGACCATTAAGGTCAAATGAAAAAATGAAATATCCAAAATAATTTAGTATGAATACATGAAGCATAACAAAAATTAATAAGGAAATTACATCATTGAATCTTGATAGGCATACCTTTTGGCATGCCTCACTTATGATTTTCTCATAACTCTCTCCTTAGGGTTCACGACCATTTTTATTATGAAGATCATCGATTAAGGTATCAGGGGGTTACAATGCCTCCATTTGTTTAAATGAAATCTACTGGGGGGGTAGTTTTGTTTGGTGTGGATTTTTTTTGTTTTAGTTGCATTGGATCCTGGTTCCTATAGGGGTAGCAACACCACCTGTTTAATCGTTCTCAGGGGGAGCGAAAATGATTTTATGAGCCCCCTTGAAGCCAAAAATAGATGAAAATTTTCCTTGTAAAATATTATAATTTCGTAGTCGATCTCGGTCGTTAATTAGGTGAATGATCTGATGATAGAAGTTATGTTAATTTAGGGTTTTTCCCCTAGAAGGCATCCCCTTAGTTTATATGAGGGAATTGTATTGTGAATGTGGATTTATTTTGAGAGAGAGAGAGAGAGGAGGTTGTTTGATAGCAAAGAAGATATTAGAGTGAATTTTTTGTAGGTTTTATCTCTTCATTTTGTTGGATAATATAAAAGGAAGGACTGGCTATTTCTTCATGGAAGTAGCCTAAATCGGATGAACCACATATATCTATGTATCTCTTGTTTTATGCATTTATTTATTTGTGTTTCAACAATATTTTATGTATTTCTTTGATACATTAATTAATTTCTAACAACATGTATAAGAGCTGAAGGTCTATTTGGCTAATAAACTCACAAGTGAGAAGGGTCCATGGTTCAAGTGGGAGAAATGGTGGAAGATGGTAGGGTAGGGTTGAGAAATTTAACGACGAAAACTACCAATTTTGGAAGATGTAGATGGAAGATTATCTATATCAGAAATATCTATACCCACCATTGAGTAGAAAAATAAATAATTCAATGAGAATGACAGATGCAAAATGGGAGATTTTCGATACAAAGGCACTAGGAAAAATATGGTTGTGTCTAGAAGAATCATTGACATTCAACATTTCAAAGGAAATGACAACTTAAGGTTTAATATGGCATTGGAAAAGTTATATGGAAAAATCTCGGCCTCATATAATGTATTTCTTATGAAGCGTATATTTAATATAATGATGTTAGGAGGTGGATATGTTGTTTATCATTTAAGTGAATTTAACATGATTACCAGTCAGTTAAGTTCTATAGGGATAAATTTTGATAGTGAAGTTAGGGATTTGTTATTTCTATGCTCATTGCCAGAAAGTTGGATTGGCTTAGTTATGTCTATTAGTAACTCTGTCTTTAGATCTAGTACTTCAAATTTTAATGATGTTGTTAGTGCTATCCTTAGCAAGGAAATGCAACGAAAAAGCTTTGGTGAGACATCAGGTAATGATTTGATTACAGAGACTATGGGAAGAAAAAATGGAAAGAGGAAGGAGGTTAGGAAATCACAGTAAGTCAAGGAAAGGAAGATCCAAATCTAGATCAAGGATAGTGTGCTAGAAATGTGTGAATAAAGGATACCTAAAGAAAGACTGCAAATCTCAAAAGGGAAAAGAAGGAGATAGACAACAAGGGAACAACCATAAAGTGAATGTGACAGGTGATTTGTTACAAGATTCTTTGATTCTTTGATTAGAGAATATTATTGATGCATAGATGATAGATTTAGGGACCTCATTCCATGTCATGCTTGATAGGAAACTTTTTCATGACTATGTTTAAGACAATTTTGGACGACTTTGTCTAGGTGATGATAAACCTTGTAAAATCATTGGAATGGGAAAGGTTTTTATAAAGAAATAAAATGGAAACTAATAGCTATTGAAGGAGGTAAGTCATGTTCCATATATGAATAAATATATAATTTCAATGGGGCAGTTATGTGGTGAAGGTTGTAACATCCATGGTGAAATTTCCATGTAAAAATATATATAAAGCCATGGTCAATGAGACATGTATTCCAAGCTGAATGGTGGGAGAAACATCCTAGTGGGTGTTGATTTGGTTTATTATGGCTAAAGGAATTGGCAAAGGCAATGATTAAGGTTTTGGAAAGGTGTGAGGCATTTATTGGCATTTTCTTTATGAAAATAATGGAAATTAGGAGAAAAGGAAGGTGAAAGGTCATAGGTTGCATGCAAGGAGGAAAATGAAGGAAAATAACGAAAAATGAAGAAAAGAGAGGCCTCATTGACAAAAAGGCTTCTGAATGGCTCAACCATTCTATGGTCAGGTGGAATGTGGAAGTCCCATCCTGGGTTTGGATTATTCATCTTTAATGAAAGGGTATTTATCCTTGTATTTGTATGAGAATTTTGATGGATTATATGTGGTCTATATGGATGCACTTTCATGAGTATTTTTGCTTCTATTATGCAGATGATGTATGTATTTTATGACATAAACCATGAGTGACTCTCATCAAGTTCTTACTTGTTATTGAATGACCAAGGTATATATGACATAATGGATGAAATGGTAGCTAACATATTAAGAAGACAATGCTTCATAGAAAATTTCATATAAGTATGAGACCCCTATGCTCAAAACTGTTATTTACACCTATAGGTTGCATAACTACTAAGTGTTTGACAAAATTCCTGTCATGGCTAGTAGGGTTCCATTTAAGGTCTTGAACAAGTATTTTCTTTATGTTGATAGTGCTAGACCCGCCAACATGTTAAGGGGATCTCCCCAAAAAGAAGTCCCAATTAGACCTCAGACCGTTTGGTGTAGGAGTCCCAACAGTGGGTCATAAGGTAATGCCTTGACCACGATGTCACATAGAGGCAAGTAGAATAGCTCTGTTAACAACAAGGGTGTGACTGATGCAGTGAGACAAGGAAGGTGTATGATAAGTTCCAACACTTTGAAGGGTGAAGGAGGTGAAGGTGAGTTCCAGGCTGAAAGCGATCAGTCCCAACTTAGCTAGGAACACACAACACAAAGCACATGCACATCTTCCAATGGATCAGTCCACTCAGATGCAGAAGTCACATCATACAAGGTAAGATAACATGTACAACACTCATGGATCATTCTGTGATGAACACGTCAGTTGTTATGGCAAGGTTCAAGTGAAAGGTATGTCTAATGTCCAGTAGAGTAGTCGACACGAATGGTGACAACATTAACAACATATGCAACACATTAACAACAACAAGTACATAAGTTAAACAACTTACATCATTAACGAAATTAGAGCAGTCCAACTACAGCAACATATGCATGAAAATGTGTTCACTCTTATTATATAAAAGTGTAATCATATAGTACATCCATGTAAACCTGCTAGCCCCAACAGTGGAATGTTACATCCATATCCGCCTACTCCTCCAAAGATATGTACTAGCTCCATGCACTGGAGAAGCTAAGGCACATTACAATACTGTCCAAGCCTTATTCAAGATAGTCTTAGTAGAAGCTTAGCTAACCAAAAGCCTATACAATGAGTTATGAGGGACTGTTTATAGCAAAAGGTGGGGTGACCCTAGACATTTCCTTTTGTGTCAGTTCAACTACCCTCATGACTCTTCACCTACTCTATGACTGTTACATCCAACTGTTGACACTTGACATGACTCAACATTACAATGTGCATGTACTCATGTGAGACAACATGGCTTGAGAAAGCCAGGCAAGACATCACTAGCACTCGGATGCTTTGGTGAGACCAACTCTTTAACATGCTTGTGATTGTGAATCTGGTGAGAAGATGCTAAGCTTGGTCATTTGTGATGATGTGCATGCACCTCATAGTGACATCTTGCTAAAGCGAACTCTTTCTTTGGTTGCAACGGTGCATTGGTTCAACCCTTTCATCAAACTCGCCTACTAACATGCACATGGTCTTCTTGGGTGTGGTTGAACCAGTAGCATACCATAGTGTCCATGCTGATCTTCAAGTGTGTGCTGGTGGTCGTGCTCATCAACTTGCTGAAGTACTCGTTCAGCTCCAATTGGACTTGCTTCTTGTCTTTTCCTTGGTGAGTGTGTTGAATAGGTTGGATTGCATGCATGCACACAATGAAATGTATGTTGTTGAATCCATTGCATGAAATCAAACACACTACTTACCATGTATGCTCTATGTTAACTACTAGGATGGATCTTTAACTTGTTCGAGCACAGTTTCATATATGAGCACACGTTGGGCCTACTACTGTTCTTGATCCTGTTGCAACTCATTTGTCTGTCTGTGCAACTTCATGTTCTTCCTAAGTTGTTGCTTCAACACATGTAACTCCTTCTTTGCTACATCTTCTGCCTTCGATCGATCTTCATGTCACGGCGTAACTCCATAGCTAGAGTATCCAAAGTTTCTTTCATCATCAATGGACCTCCTTGAGCTTGCAACCTTGTTCCAGCTCTATGTTTTCAACAACCTTCCTCTCTCATTCATTGCATTTTGGTATGCTGTGTTCAGTTGTTATTCATGATTTTTCTTGCTATGATGTTGCCACTTAATGTGCTTGTCTATGCAAATCTTGATGTCTTCGTGAGTAGGCACACACATAGCCACTTGATTGACTATATCCCTAAGCATGCTCTAAACAGTATCCTCGTCTTTGCTCTCCTTGAAACCATTGTACCTGTACTGCTGAGAGGCAGATGAACACCAGTGATACCTAGAGACATGGAAACACTCATAGCAAGCAATCTGTTAGTTGAAAACTAAAATGATCATGAGAACTGACTCGCAACATACCTGGGTGAATGATCATGATGGTTGCACAACTTCAACTGGGAAGTCGGGAGACCGACTGCCAAGACTACTCAAGGCATAGTATAGGATATTGGGAGACTGGCTGACTGCTGGAACTGCGCAATGCATAGTCCACTCTGACTACTGACTGCTGGGATTGCACAATGTGCAATTCCAGCTAGGATGTACTGCTAGCCTAGGGACATATCTACACAATTTCTTGGGCCAAGCAACCACTGTCCTCCATAAATTCTCAAAACAATCTTGGAGGCTAGTGTTGGGCAGGAATACACAAATCTGGAGAGGAAGGTGAGCCTTCCTTTCCCAAATTGCACAATACAACCTTGGTGAAGGTAAAGTCCAGGCCAAGGTTGGCCCAACTTGTCAACAAGAAACTGAAAGCAATTAAGTCAGTGAATGCATGGTGTAATTGATAGCAGAAATGATTGACAGTGCATGCAAAACATGAATGAAAGATCCAACAAACAAATCAACATGCATGTGGGTGAGGCGGTTCGCCGGTTGGGCTAATGTCTGTGCAAAATAGTATCATGCATATGACAATAGTGAGATAAAAACAAAAACTAAAACAAAGCTAGAAAATCTATTATATATATAAATTACAACAAGCATTCAAAGAAACCAAGAAAACAACACTCCTACAAGAAAAAACAAGAAAAGCTACAAAAGTGTAGTACAAGGCATGGGAAGTGGGCTTACCCCAAAACAGTTGAGTTGAATGCGCCGACTGCTCCTGGATCTGACGTGGGATGTCATAGCTACAAGGTTGATGTGAGGAATGAGCTCTACAATGTTTGGTTGATGAGTTTTGATAAAATCAAGGTTGTGACATGCATGCCATGAATCTAGGGGAAGCGACACTTGGTGGGAGGTTTCGAAATTGCACCTTGCATGTAACCTCCAAATACTAAACCTAGATCCTTGAAAAAAGGGATGACTTTGCATGCTACCTTGGAAGAAGAAACCCATGCATGCAAGTCTATTTTTCTCAGTCCCAGAGGGAACCAGTCAACTCCGGTGCATATGCAAGAGACTACTCGACTGCTCAATGAAAATGCGCATTTCTTGCTGGGCGCTGGGCTAGCTACCCAGGATATTTTCACAATTTCTGGGTAGAGCATATGGTTGCTACCCAGCTTTGTGCAAATATTGGGCTGAAGAGCCTACTACTTGGAAAATTTGTGCAAATCCTGCTCGGAGGGTTGGCTGGCAATATTGCGCAATCCTGGAGCCCAACATGCTATCAAAGAAGATTGTGCAATTCCTATAGGGAAGGTTGGTTTCCATCCAGAAATGCTTAATTTTCAAGGGGAAGCTGCTCAACCTATAGTTGGACCAAGTCCAGTGAGTAGCTTGTGAGGGGAATGGATCAACTGTGATCGATAGGCCGCCTTTGTGCCAGGAAAAAACTTGAAGCTTGAGTACTTGACGAAGCAAGACAAAGTGTCATGTAAGGTTGGTAGGGAGGCTCCAAAATAGGCTAAGGAAACATTTTGGAGGGTGGTTGTAGCCACTACAACACTTTAGTACTTTAATTTCCATGTTATTTAATTGATTTTAAGAGTTGGTTCAATTATGGGTAGTGACTTGGGATCTGGGCCTGAATACATGACTCAAATCCTGGAGTCATTGGCATAGCAATGTCAAATTGGGTCTTTGGTCACTAGCAAGCAAGATTGTGAGAGTGACTATAGGGTTAGGGTTGCATGCATGCCTTGTCATGGGAGAGAATTGGGTTTAATTCATCTAAATGTTAGGTTAACTCAAGGGTTGGGTACCTGGAGTGGTGGATTAGCTCTTGGGGGTCCTGAGGAACCTGAGGGAGGTCTATGTAGTGTTTCCATTGATTCCATTTCCTTAAGGTTACCTAGGAGGTTGAATAATATCATAGTATCTCTCATTGTATGCTTGCCCTGGCTAGTCGGTTGCTTGGGTAGATGTTGGAGGAGGGTGTTACAAAGGTTGTGTAACTACATTCACAAACAAAACCTAGAAGGTCACCAAAGAGCCCTAGTAATAGAAAAAGGAAAAAAAATGCTATGTTTTATTTATGCAATGGTATTTGTAATTTTTTTAATGATTTAAAATGTATAGGATCAGATATGGCATTGTGTCATAATAGGCTTAGGCACGAGTGAGAAAGGGATGCAAATTATTCACTGAATATTTTTTTTTCCAAGTTTGAAGCATGTTGATTTGGATTTCTATGAAAATTGTGCTTATAGAAAACATAAGCGAGTTAGATTTATCAGAGTTGGGAAGGAAAAGAATAGAGAAAAATTAGAGCTTGTGCATATAGATGTATGGGGACTAGCTCAGGTATAATCTCTTGGAGGATCTTTCTATTATGTTACTTTTATTGATGATGCAACCAGAAACACATGGATTTTTGTATTCAAGATAAATTTTATGTATTTTGAGACAGGAATGAAATTGAAGTGTCTTAGATCATAAAACTAAGGATAATAGTGCAACAAAGATTTTGATAAATACCATTCATTACACGGAATTCACATAGAGAAGTCAGTTCCAGGAATGTCATAGGAAAATGGTGTGTTAGAAAGGATGAAAAAGATAATCATAGTGCATGCAAGGTGCATGAAATTGCATGCAGGATTTCCCTTAGAATTTTGGGTAGGTGTTACAAATATTTATATTTATCTAATAAACAAAGGGCCTTCAAGTTCCTTGGATGTTGGTATTCCAAAGGAGGAATGGACAGGTGAAAATGTAAACTACTCATATTTAGACCAAGACAAAGTGTCATGTAAGGTTGGTAGGGAGGCTCCAAAATAGGCTAAGGAAAAATTTTGGAGGGTGGTTATAGCCGCTACAACACTTTAGTACTTTAATTTACATGTTATTTAATTGATTTTAAGAGTTGGTTCAATAATGGGCAGTGACTTGGGATCTGGGCCTGAAAACGTGGCTCAAATCCCAGAGTCACTGGCATAGCAATGACAAATTGGGTCTTTGGTCACTGGCAGGCAAGCGTGTGAGAGTGACTATAGGGTTAGGGTTGCATGCATGCCTTGTCATGGGAGCGAATTGGGTTTAATTCATCTAAATGTTAGGTTAAATCAAGGGTTGGGCACCTAGAGTGGTGGATTAGCTCCTAGGGTTCCTGAAGAACCCGAGGGAGGTCTGTGTAGTGTTTCCATCGATTCCAATTCCTTAAGGTTAACTAGGAGGTTGAATAATATCATAGTATCTCTCATCGCATGCTTACCCTGGTTGGTCGGTTGCTTGGGTAGATGTTGGAGGAGGGCGTTACAAAGGTTGTGTAACTACATTCACAGACAACACCTAGAAGGTCACTAAAGGAGTCCTAGTAATAGAAAAAGGAAAAAAATTTGCTACGTTTTATTTATGCAATGGTATTTGTAATTTTGTTAATGATTTAAAATGTACAGGATCATATATGGCATTGTGTCATAATAGGCTCAGGAACATGAGTGAGAAAGGGATGCAAATTATTCACTCAGTATTTTTTTTCCAAGTTTGAAGCATGTTGATTTGGATTTCTGTGAAAATTGTGTTTACAGAAAACATAAGAGAGTTAGATTTATCAGAGTTGGGAAGGAAAAGAAGAGAGAAAAATTAGAGCTTGTGCATATATATGTATGGGGACTAGATTAGGTATCATCTCTTGGAGGATCTTTCTATTATGTTACTTTTATTGATGATGCAATCAAAAACACATGGACTTTTGTATTCAAAATAAATTTTATGTATTTTGAGATAGGAATGAAGTTGAAGTGTCTCAGATCTTAAACTTACGGTGAATAGTGCAACAAAGATTTTGATAAATACTATTCATTACATGGAATTCACATAGAGAAGACTGTTCTAGGAACGCCACAGGAAAATGGTGTGTCAAAAAGGATGAACAAGACAATCATAGTGCATTCAAGGTGCATGCAATTGCATGCAGGATTTCCGTTACAATTTCGGGTAGGTGTTACAAATATTTATATTTATCTAATAAACACAGGGCTTTTAAGTTCTTTGGATGTTGGTATTCCAAAGGAGGCATGGACAGGTGAAAATGTAAATTACTCATGTTTAAAGACCAAGACAAAGTGTCATGTAAGGTTGTTAAGGAGGATCGAAAATAGGCTAAGGAAAAATTTTGGAGGGTGGTTGTAGCCGCTACAACACTTTAGTACTTTAATTTCCATGTTATTTAATTGATTTTAAGATTTGGTTCAATAATGGGCAGTGAATTGGGATTTGGGTTTGAAAACATGGCTCAAATCCTAGAGTTACTGGCATAGCAATGACAAATTGGGTCTTTGGTCACTGGCAAGCAAGCATGTGAGAGTGACGATAGGGTTAGGGTTGCATGCATGCCTTGTCATGGGAGAAAATTGGGTTTAATTCATATAAATTTTAGGTTAACTCAAGGGTTGGGCACCTAGAGTGGTGGATTAACTCCTAGGGTTCCTGAAGAACTTGAGGGGGGTTTGTGTAGTGTTTCCGTTGATTCCATTTCCTTAAGGTTACCTAGGAGGTTGAATAATATCATAGTATCTCTCATCGCATGCTTACCCTGGTTGGTCGGTTTCTTGGGTAGATGTTGGAGGAGGGGTTACAAAGGTTGTGTAACTACATTCATAGTAAAAACCTAGAAGGTCACTAAAGGAGCCCTAGTAATAGAAAAAAGAAAAAAATTTGCTACGTTTTATTTATGCAATGGTATTTGTAATTTTTTTAATGATTTAAAATGTATAGGATTAGATATGGCATTGTTTCATAATAGGCTTAGGCACATTAGTGAGAAAGGGATGCAAATTATTCACTCAATATTTTTTTCCCAAGTTTGAAGCATGTTGACTCTGTTTCTGAGCTGCCCGCTAAACACCCTGTCAATGTTTTGGTTCTAACTTTTTCGTTTCAAATCCAAATGGAGTGATTCAAATTGGGTTGGAAAGTAGAAATGAAGGGATACTTATAATAGAAATATTTTTGGAAAATATTCTCTTTTGTTCCCTCAAAACATGACTTTCCCGACTATGTTTTCAGAAATTTCATCAAGCCTGCAAGCCAAAAAAATATGATATTCAAACATTTTTTTCAGATTGGTGATAAAAGTGAATATGAGTGTTTTTATAGCTATTATTTCCATTATTATTCATCTACATACACAAATAAATTGAAAAAATTATCACCGATATTGATTCCCACAGCGTGTTGCAACAAAAACAACTATTTTTACATAAAAACAAAATGTAATTATTCATTCTCTTATTTATTTTATTTTCTACACTAACCTAATTTTATTTGAAAAATGAATATGATTACGTATAAGAGTACTTGGAACCATTTTTGAAATAGGGCTTCATGTATGCACATAATTTGAAAAATGCATATTAATGAATATTAGGGTATGAGAAGCTAACTTCCCTTGAAAAAATGGTGTCAAAAATTGTTGAAGTATGGAGTGATGCTGCAAAAAAATGATGGAGTGAAACCAATCTTCAATATATCCTTTACTTTCTTGATTTCCCATATCCATCATATTATGAATTCCTTGAGCTTTTCAAATGTTTTGTTGATGCAAACTAGAAGAAACCTCATTTTCTTCCATAACTTCTACAATTTTTGAATTTGAAACATTCTAAATCTCATTGTAAGTTTTCTCTAATGGCACATGTGAGATAGAATGGGTGGGAATTTTAGGTAAATTTTACAGTTCAACACTATAAGCATGTTGTACTGGTTTATTATGGTGAGGGTGTGGAATGAGTTGAGCAGGAAATTGTGTACGGAATGGAGCATTTTGATGATGTAGATGATTTGGTTGAGTGGATGATTTTGATATGCAAACAGGATGTTGTGGAAGAGTTATGAAATAATATGGAGAATGTGTTTGTGCTACAAGATGAGGGAGATTAGTCATGCAATCGTAAGATAAACCATGTCAAATTTGTAGACAAGATTGGTGGTGGTTATATTGAGATTGACATGGCTGCCCTAGCACATTAGTATTCCATAATAGATTATGCAAATAAGAGAATGGAGAAGAAGGGTTTTGAACCATACCTGTATGCCATGATTTCCATGTTTTTGACCTTGTTGTAGCTTCCTCATCTCTTTGATATAATACTTCCATCATAGATAAGGAAGAACAACTATCTATGGTATGCTCCTTCCAGTAATGAGAGAAAAACACTTCATCAAATTCCTGATATTTCTGAACTTGCAAAACATCCAATTGTGAATTTAGAGAGCTAATAAGATAAATTTTAAAATGTTCAAATAAATAATTGATTTCAGCTCTTATATCTCCTGTTCTTGTAGCAGATTTGGAAAAGAAAGAACAAACATCTCTAGAATTCTTACCAGCCTTGGAGATTCCTCTTGAATAATTTATGCACAATTCACAAACATCATCATATGACAACTGAAAAACATCACCTTTTCCTATCAGATTTAAAAGTTCTAAACATTCATCTTTGATTCCTTTGAGTATGACTATTTTTAAGATCTCCTTTTTACAAATTCTTATGTTTTGATTTTTGAAAGTTGAATTGAAATCAATCTACATAGTCCTCCAAGCTTTCATCATCCCCTTGTATCATAGTGAAAATATCTTCATTGTCCTTGCAGTAGCCCTGGTACTTCTTCAAGAATATGTTTTTTATGTCCTCCCATGTTTGGATGCAGTTCCCACCTAGGCTCATGAACCATCGAAGAGCTACTCCTTTTAGAGTAAGAGGAAACACTTTCATTCTTTGATCATTAGTACAATAATCATATCCTCTACAAAATATTTTGAACTCAAATAAGAATTTATCTAGATCTTCATTTGTCAAGCCATGAAAATTTGGTAGAGAAGATGGAGGAATTATGTGCATTTGTGTCACTCCTCCTAGATCTTTGATAGGGAATTCAAAAGTAGAAATGTGAGCCATTTGTTACCATAATAGAAGATGTTTTTCATGTGTTTCTTCGAGGCTCCTTCTTCAAATGTTCCTGTCAATTAGTTAGTGAAATGAGTGGTGCTTACATCACCACTTAAGTGAAATCATGAGATTTGTTTTTCAAAATTTCTATTTTTTTTTAGTCATTCACACTTAAATTCAAAAAATTATTTCTACCCTAAGTTCTTTAACAATTCCGCTGGAAAGTCGGCGAGGGAGCAGGGCTTTTACATGCTCTTATACGCAAGTTCTTACCTTCCATTTTTAATACCCAATTCTTTCCTAATAGGCACTCATCAAATGCACACTACTCTTTAAAAATGGCTACACTCTCCCCAGCAACGGTGCCAAAATGTTGAGCGATAAAAGGTGTCTTTTTAACTCTTAATTATCTTCACATTAATTGTCAACCCAAGGGCGATTTTTTATTTCAAGAGTGTACTCAGTCTGAGGTGGCTATTTACTCAAGAGTAATGTTTTGTAGTATAGTGCTTAAAATGCAAAAGTAAATGAATGTTGGAAACAAAATCTAATCAGAACAAAAAGGAACTGAAATGTTTTGAACTAAATCATTCACTCAAACAACCATCATTCGAGGACTCATTAATGATAACTCTCTCCCTTGTAAACTGATGCAAATGAAAATCAATCATAGACAAAATCTCCAATCTGAAAGCTTAGACAACTATAGTCAATGTTCTTTATAGTTGTTGATCTTTCAATCCAC
This sequence comes from Pinus taeda, assembly GCA_000404065.3. Lineage (NCBI taxonomy): Eukaryota > Viridiplantae > Streptophyta > Pinopsida > Pinales > Pinaceae > Pinus > Pinus taeda. The sequence continues at coordinate 22,488 of APFE031035481.1, read as the reverse complement.
GCTAAAGCAATTAACTGGAAATGATAAATCAATAATGCTGCTAACAGAAATGGAATAAATACGCTCACTGCAATAATACTTAAAAGGCAAAAACAAATCCTTGTAGAACAATGACTAAGTCTATTGAAAAACTAAACAACAAAGCTTCATCCAACAGAATGAATTATTAATGGAAAGGAACAATAATGCTAAATTATTAGAATTAAAAAGTAATCTTAAATATGACTAAACAGGGCTAATTAAATAGAAATATACATCAACTGCAAATGTAATTGAATCAACAATCTTAATCTAGCAGAATGAACAACGATCGTAGTTACACATGAATAACAACCGTAGTTATAAATGAACAACAGAATCTGAAATGGACAACGAAGTATCATATCATAATTAATAGCATGAAATTATACATAATAATCTTTCTATCAACACAATCCAATCACGATTTTGATGTAACAGGGTGATTCAGCGAAATGATCAGAAACGAAAGATTACTGAATAAAGAAAATTATGGAAATGAAAAGGAAATCAAACCATCACACGGAACTATAAAATAATGATACAAGAAGTAAGTGGATCCACCAGGGCTGGGCCCTTAGCCTCTAGGGATGCACTGCTGTGATTACTCCAGGAGATGCAAGGGACTGCAACTATTTTTATATATTAATCATTGCATAAACATTACAGTAGTTTCGTTCTCAGCTTCAGCAATGAGAGTCAACAATAACAGTTACAATTTCTCAATAGTAATTCTCCCATTCCTCCTATTCTATCATATCTACCTCTAATATAACAATCTATCTAATTCTCTTTCTAATCATCCATCATGAATCATGAATCATGAATCCCCTTCTCTGATCTCTGTTCTGATTTAAATACACAGAGAGAAAAGAGAAGTTACAACCGTGATGATTACAAAATGATTCTCATTACAAAATTGGATTTTTCTCAACAAATTGATAAGCAATATCATATCTAGAATATCTCTCCATCAATCATTCAACAAGAACAGGTCGAATTTTGGCATTGCAACTAGGATTTGGAAAATGGCCACACAACGAATCTGAAAAAACAATGTCTTCATAGAACCTTCTATTTGTCTCAATACGGACCGAAATTAGGAAAAATGAACATTACAAAACTAATTTGGTCCGTTCTGGACAAAACCCATGTTTCAGATTTTCCAGATTTTTCTCCATTTGCCCAAAACGTTCAATACAAAATCGTCACTTCTTATTCCAATGAATTTCTGAGTTGGCACATTTAATGATCAAATCTTCAATCTAGAAAATATCTTGGAGGCTAAAAATGGTGAGTAATGTTACAACCAATTTATTAATAAACCATCATGCATAATCATCAATTTATTAAAAATAAAGGAGAATAAATAATATTTTTGCACAAGAGCATAAATCATTATAAGATGGAATTATATGATAAACCATGATAAATGACATGATAAAGAAGAGTACAAATGGGTGGAATAGGCATTCAAAAGTGATAATAATAATGACATATTAACAGTCCAACATTAGGGAAAAAGGGTTTTTGGGTAGGGGAATGAATTCAGAGGGTAATTTGCTAGGGAATGTGTGAAACCAAGGGGCAAGGGTGAAAATGAAGGGAAAATGTGTCTTCATAAGAAATTAAGGGATAAAGGGGAAATTATTAAGTATTTAGTGGGGGGTGAAATAAAATGCAGGGGAAGTTAACGAAATCAGCTTATAAGCATCCTTTTACTTTTATAACTACTCCTACACACTGAAACAAATGATTAAACATGATATATGTTCTTATGCTTCAATCAACTTTGTACTTTCTGCAACTTTTCTTCTACTTACCCTTTTAGTTACCCTAGCATTTTTTCTTCACTTTGTTGGGTGTATTTAAGCTAGTAGACCCTTTCCTTTCCTTTTTCTTTTGAATAGTAAACTATCTACTTCTAACCTTATATCTTCCAATGGCTCATATTAAGCTTATGAGCACATTTTATTTCTCTACCTATCTACTGATCTTCCAGGATTAAACATTTTGGCTATCATGGGTTGTGGCATGTATGAAAAGTTGCACCCAACCATTATTTTAGATAGTAAAGTAAAGAGTAGTGGCACTTGGACTTGCACATTTTCATGATCTGTTTTTGTTTGGGGTTCATATTTTTTCATTTTTTTATCTTTTCTTATTTTTTTAGTCCTTTGATATTTCTTTTAGAACATACCCTCTTTACATTTTTTTAATTTTTTAATATGGAAAACATTTGCAGAAAAGCAAAGGTATGTACAATATTACAATAATTAATCATATCCAATTCAAAATTAGGAACCTTATTATCATAGGACCCTAACAAGTTTAACGTCTTGGACCATTGGTAGTAGAGTAATTTTTGTGTCCCTAAACTGACTTCGCCTGGGTACTGTCTAGGCTTGCCAGAAGTGAAGCAACACAAGAGATGAAAAGCTATACTTTGAATATCTTAAGCTTGCGAGTGTTAGGTCCCTATACTACTAATGTAGCCCCTTATTGTTATTAGTGCAACCCCCTTATGGTAATGTTATGCCCATGTAGTCCCCGTATTGTTATTATTGTGCCCTAGAGAAGCCCACTATTGTTATTTTTGTGCCCCTACAATATTATTGTTATGTAGGCTCTGATTATATTGGGACCACTTAAACTCCTATATATAGAAAGGAGATATTTTCATCTGTAACATCCAAGAATTGTTCATTTTTGTAATGTGAAGGAGGTTTGCCCCTCAAATAAGCTGACTTTGAAGTCATTGATCTATATTTTCTATTTTTTTGTGAGATAGTTTCATAACAATTGCTTTCAGAGCTTTGGATTCTAGGGCTTCACTACTCCAAACAAGTCATCGTGTAATTTTCATTATAACTTTTTCTATATGAAGTTTCAAAAGCTAAAACAAAAACCCATTTGAGGGGAAATATTTCTGCACCTTGTTTACCAATTTCAGATCTTGTCTCACTATATTTGTGGAAATATGATCTGAGAAAGTTAGGGTTTTTGCAAGCTCCAAAATTCCATTTCAAACAGGTCATCGTGTAATTTTTGTTATAATTATTTTTCTATGAAGTTTCAGAATCTAAAGTTAAAATGCAGTTGAGCTGAAATTGTGTTGAATCTTGGGCCTAAATGTTAGATCTTGTTTCAGTATATTTTCAGAGATATTATCCAAGGAAGTTAGGGTTTTTGCAGGCTCCCGAATTACATCCAAAATAGGTGACCTTTGAAAAATCATCATAACTTTCTCTCTGAGCATCAAATTGAAATTTTGTAAGATGTTACAGAAATAGGACTACCGGTATTTTTCTGTGTCAATTTTAGGTTCGAAGGTCAAAATAGTGGGATGTGGCAGGTCGTACAAGTTCACTTTACTGAACTAGTCATAATCAGGTCATCATAGAATATTTGGTATAATGCTTTATTGAGGATACCAATATTGATCAAACATGTGGGATTGGAAATAGGACTTAGAGGGATACCATAGGAAGAAATTTTAGAACATGAAGATCTGAAATTACAAAGATAAAGTCGTTTAAATATTTAGCTACTAAAAGCAAGGAAAATAATGACTCGAATCAAGAAAATAGAAACACCTAGTAAGAAAAATTAGATGGATGATTTTAAGAATGCAATTGAAACTAACATAAATATTTTCATATGTGCCATGGAAGCTAATATTGATGGTATGGAAGCATATTTGAAGAAAGGAATCGAATATTTGAAGAAAGACATGGAACATTTGAAGGAAGTTGGGACAAAGATGCTACAAGAAAGGTCTCCCAATGACGTAAAGGTAGTAGAGGAAACTCATGATGGGAAAAAAATAAATGTTAATCATGATTTCGTAGAATCTAACATTGCATTGAAGACCCACCATATTCCAAAGATCGATATGAGGAAGTTTGATGGAAAGGATCCTATAACATGTATACTACAAATGGAGAAATATTTTGATCTACATGATGTGCAACTGTTACAAAAGGTATGTATTGCATCTTTATATTTAGAAATGGAACAATTTTTATGGTATAAAGGCCTTTCTTCTTGTAAACCACTTGTCACCTGGTCAATTTTGATGAAGGAAATGATAGCACATTATGAGGATACAAAGAGCAACACCACCTTTAGCCAATTGATAAATCTCAAACAAAAGAGTTCAGCAGAGCACATTGACGACTTCCAAAAATTGAATATAAGGGTAAATGATATTTCAGAGAAGTAGAGGATTGATGTCTTCATAGGGACTTTAAAGGATAACATTCAACATGAGGTTCGCCTTTGGGAACCTAATTCATTGGAGAAGGCATTCGAGTTGAAAGAAAATTTGATAGCAAAATTATGGCAACAAGAAATCCTACCACTCACAAATATAAAGATGGAAGTGTTGTTGATCCTAGCCTTCCACAACCTACAAGGTTGACACTACAGAAATTGGAAGAAAAAAAAGAAAATGACCTTTTTTATAGTTTTGAGAGCAAATACACTAAATATCATAAGTGTGCTGACAAGAAATTATTTTACAATGATTCTGAAGAGGAGGAAGAAAAGGATCAAGGAACATCAAAAGAAGAGGATATACACTAGGAACCAACCCCAGAGAAAGAAGAAATGAATCTGACCATATCTTGTAATGCATTAGTAGGAATTACCACTCCTCAAACTCTCAAGATAGAAGGATATATCAAGAAGATAAATCATAACCTCAATTTCACGCAGAATTGAATGAAACAACAGGCAGATCAACATCGCAGAGAAAGGAGTTTTGATATAGGCTACTGGGTACTTTTACGACTACAACCATACAAACAAATGTCCCTCAAGCAAGCTAAGAAGGATAATAAATTATCACCAAATTACTATGGCCCTTACAAAGTGCTGCAAAGTATTGGTACTATGGCATATAAATTGGAGCTTCCTGCATCTTCCCAAGTGCCCCCAGTTTTCCATGTTTCATGCTTAAACAAGGTTATAGGTGAAAAGCTCCCAGTTCAAAAAGTATTATCAAATTTTGAAAAGGAAGGAAAAATCATATTGGAACCTAAAGCAGTCATGGAAATAAGAACCCAACACCTACGAAATCGACCAATTTCAGAGTATCTCATCAAATGTAAGAACTTACCCACTGAAGACTCCACATGGGAGGATGAGAATTTTATACAGAAGCATCTAGAACTACTAAAGCATTGAGGACAACAATTTTTGAAAGACAGGGGCATGTTAGGTCCCTATACTACTAGTGTAGCCCCTTATTATTATTAGTGCAACCCCCTTATGGTATTGTTGTTCCCATGTAGTCCCCATGTTGTTATTATTGTGCCCCATAGAAGCCCACTATTGTCATTGGTGTGCCCATATAATTTTATTGTTATGTAGGCTTTGGTTATATTGGGACCGCTTAGACTCCTATATATAGAAAAGAGGAATTGTCATTTGTAACATCCAAGAATTGTTCATTTTTGTAATGTAAAGGAGGTTGCAACCTCAAAGACGCTGACTTTTAAGTCATTGATCTATCTTTTCTATATTTTTGTGAGTTGGTTTCATAATAGCGAGCAACATTACCATTCTCATGATTTGAAACATTGTGATATAATTGGTTTTATGATTATGTTCAACTCAGGAAGGATGAAGGGGGCTATGTTTATACACGGGGTAAGTTGGGGAAGCAAAAGTAATAGAAATGATGAATCAATACTCCATAAAGTGATAGACCCTACACACAAAATTTACCATGGCAGAGAAGTTGGAGTTCTACCAGTGTATCACCAAGTGTTTTTGCTGGAAAAACACCCTCCGAAATTTTTACAATACTTGATTTTTGGAGCCTAATATAGATCTTTCGATCAGTCTTTCTGTAGACACTTCTTAGTTAGTTGATATTTTGTTAAGTCTATAAGCACCCTTATTGGGTTTTAAGTTGAAGTCACCTGCTCATACATTCTCAATCCGTAATGAATTCATGAGTGCATTCCTTCATGGAAGCTTAAACTGACCTAGCATAGTCCATCAAGACAGTGATTTTACAATGTTCAACCCATGTCAACGGTCAGTGCGCACCGCCATTGATAGTCTCTCACTTTTGGCTATGCTTGTACTTCTATTTCGGTGAGTTTTTCTAACAGCCGCTTTGCGCACCTTCTCTTTCGTGAGTGTTGTTTTCATGCTTTCGATTGTTGCTTTCACTTACTTTCACTTTAATTAGTGTCATTTTCATTTTTTCTCACTTTCACTATTGTTTTCATATCACAAGTGTCGTTCACATTTTTATTTTTATATAGAAAATGTCATCTTTTGGAATGGGAAGTGTCATCTATCATGTAAAGTGGAGTTTTGGCTTGTTTCAATGGATAACTTGGATGTTGATGAGTCATACTAGTCATGTAGACATGTTTTACACTCATTCCCAAAGTTTCATGCATTGTCATAAAAGTGTCATCACTATCCTCACAAAGTGTATCTTTTGTGTCGCACTTGGAGAGGTATGTTGCATTGCTATCACATTGAGGGCATCATGTTGTTCTTGTTTTTGAGTGATAAATGTTGCTTCATTGAGTGTTCTGAGTGTGTGATCATGATATAGTTTTTTCTTTGCTCACTTGAGCTTCATTGATCCCACACTTAGCCTTATTTGGAAATATGTGTTCCCAAGAAAATTGGCTTCACTCAACCTTCCTAAATTGCACACTGCGTAGTCTCAACCCTCAAGCCCTAACTTTGTCTCTTAGAACTATGCACTACCTAGTCTCAATGCTCAATCCTAGAACTTGAGCTCAAGAACTATGCAATTATTACCTCCATCTAGCCTTCTTTGCGCATTGTGCAGTCTCAAGCATCAAGCCTCAACCTTGAGCTCTTGAACTACACAATTGCATAATCATTTGGCCTCTCTCCCGTCACAACTCTGCATTAGGAAAATTCAATCTTAAAGCCTCAATCTTGAGGTCTTGAACCCCTCAACTATGCAATCCCCTAGCCTATTCTCCTATTTGAACTATGCATTGGAAAATTTCAAGCCTTAATATTGATCACTTGAGTTCCTCAACTACGTAGTCACTCAGCCCAAGCCTTCATAACTGTGCACTATGCGGTCTAAAACCTCAAGCCTCTAGGCAATCCTTTGAGTTTCTCAAGTACATTGTCCCTCTACCCAGGCCTCTAGAACTTAACTAAATATTGTGCAATCTCAAGGCTCAAGCCTCCATCCCAAGTCCTTGAGCCCCTCAACTTTGGCCATCCTAAATTTCACATTATGTAGTCTCAAGCCTTAGTCCCATACCTTGGCCTCTAGAATTGTGCAATCCCTGATTTATTCAATCAACCAATCGCCTGGTCTAGCAAGTGATTTCATGAATCATCTTATGCTAGGGGTTTACCAGACTAATGTCATCTTGTCATGGGTATATTTTGTTTGTAGGTTTTCTATTATTTCATGACAGTATGATGATGAAGGATATGGAAAACAAGACTATGCTAGAGAAAAAATAAGGAGATGAGGAGATAAGATGATCATCAAGCAAGAAGATGAAGGAACACTAGATTACAATAGAAGGCCAAATATTAGGATTGCATGAGGAATCTATCTGATTCACAACATTTTTGAGGGTATATATGAAGAACAAAGCATATCTCTCATGAAGACAAAGTAGAAAGAAGGTAAACTTGGCACTATCACATCATCGTGCAGTCCATGTCATCAATTTCATGTCATGTCCAGTCATGATTCATTATTTTCCACATCATTTATCGATTATGTAAATTCAATATTAGAGAAATGTAATGTAAAGTGGGATTCCAAGAGTCATCCATGTAATGTGAAAAGTTACATAGGAAGTTGAAAGGTCATTGAGAAGTCAAACAGTCATGAGGGTAGTCCAAGAGTCACAAGGGAGGTGAATGGTCACCCCATTTGTTATATATACACCCCCATTTCCCATGTAAGGAACTTTTCACCTTGGCTCCACTTACCAAGCATTGGAGAGGAATATATTTGTGTTGGAGGAGTTAGTGACTTCTCTAATTCTCAGCTATTGGGGCTATTGGTGTTCACTGTCTTGATGTATCTTGGAACTTTCACTTAATTCAAAAGCTCATTGAGTCAACATGATTTCATGCATATGTCGTGAATATTGTCAAACTATTCTTTGAACGTTTGCGATGTATGTTGTTGTCATATGTACGAAGAAAATTAAACTATTTAGGTGGATTTGGTGCTTATATTTTTTTCTTATGCTATGGTTCATGGACACTGGTGTTTCGAGGAAAGTTAGTGTCTTTTCAAACAACTAGCCCACTAGGTTTGACAACTACCCTAGAAACAACAACTTAAAACAATTCAACAATTTCTTCTATGTGCAATAGATAAGAGAAAGATGAGGGGACCAACCTGGAACTTCTGCTTAATCCCTTGCTTGATCTCTCTCCCCCTTGACAGAGCTTGCAACTCCTCCTTGTACTTAACCTGCTTGGAGAGTACCTATAGAAACATAGTAACAAAGAACCATCAAAGCATCTTGATCTATTATAACATAAACATTACAAAATCAGATATATAATTAACATACAACAGCATTCACAAATGATAACATTCACAATTGCACAATCATATGGAAGAAAACTTGAAGAACTTTATTAAATAGAAGGGAGAATTACAACCCAGTTATCTGATCCAGCATCAATCCCTCTTCACCTCATGAAATAGCAAGATCACACCAACAATACAATGCTCCTTCCTCAATTACAAACTATTAGCACTTGCAATTCACAATATTCTATCCTCTGGATCTCTTAGATGAGGGATCCATTTATAGATGTGTGCAGGAGTGTGAGTCATCTCTGGGGTTTCTGATTAGTTTCATTCCACTTGGTACAATTGGTTCCACTTGGAGATTTCTTAGATCTCTTACTCATTCCTGGAAAAATTCAGAGAAGCAAGTGTCATAGGAGAAGTTTCTAGAAGATTCCATGAACAATCACCTAGCAAACTGTCTCAGACATTTGTCCATCCTCACCCATCACACCCTATAGAAGGCCCAAATAGTATGCATCACACCTAGCTAGTGTAATACTTAGTATGCATCACACCTTGCCAGTGGAGTAGTCAGTATGGTTCCGTTTAGGCCATTTTTGGATGGTTTCTCAGGCGTAACTTTTGGGGAATGATGTTATCAGATGACCTTATTCTTTTAGGGTATAAAACAACTATTTTAGGGGTTTAAGAGCCCTACTTTATCGACATATAAGTTTGGTGTTGAAGTGCCCAAATATGTCTATTAGAACCTAAATCTACCTCAAGCTGAGAAAGGTAGGATCTAGGATAACATCAAACCACGCTTAACCTGGTAGCTAGCCCTACCAGGCCGAGAGAGGGCTCTCTCCTTGTCAATATTAGAAAAAAATGATCAATGAGGCTTGAGATGACTTGATGTGAAGACGGATTTTAGGCTAGGTATGTGTGCAGAAGAGTTTGATTTAAATTTGATGATGTTTTATTGGCTCAAATAGAAAGGCGAATTTGGGTCTGGGGAATGAGGCTCAGTTTTGCAAAGATCTCTATGGGGCAAGGTAGGCAAATGATTTGGTACTTCAAATTGAGTGATATTGAGATATTTAGATAGGTGAGGATTTGAAGAGGGAAACAAAACTTCAGGGATCCTCTTCAAACAGCTGAAAACATAAATAACTAAGCAAACCCTAGGTAGAGCACTACAATTTCAATGGATTCTACCTTTATCCTTGTTTGTTTTAGTTAAGATGAAGCAAAAGAGATAATGGCATACTTAAAACACATGTAAACTTACATTTACAGAAGGAAACACAATATCAAAGAAAAATGCCACATCAATCCCATAGAGTGCTGCAAACCCTGGTCTATTCCCTAGCCAAAACTACTGAAACATGTATTCAATGAAGCTCCAAGCTTTCTCAAAAGTTCAACCTTTTCTAATGACTAAAAAATCACAAGATATAGGCAAACAAAAACTCATCCTAGCCTTTATGGGTTGAGCTCATAAGTTTAGGATTTGTTCCAACAAATTCTAAACTGAGAACTAAAAAGTAGGTAGTGGAACAACTTTCCTCTGAAAATTAGGGAACTGATTCATTCAGATGCAAACTACCTTTTCATGGATGAATCTACCTCTATGAGTGAAAATTTAGCATAATTACATAAAGATCCATCAAATTACATTAAATTACATCATGAGTTTGACATTTAGAAGAAGAAAAGTCAAACTATCAAGAAACTAGGCGAAAAACAGAGTATTTTTGGTCAAACTGAGCAAAATTTCCCCAATGCGTCACGTCGATTTCCCTATTCATAACAAATTTTTGCAGCTGATTTTGGAGACCTTTCCAGTGTCCAAATTTGCTCCAAGTGTGCTTGTTCGAAAGGTCTACCTGTCTAATTTCCAGAACAAGTGGAATTTTTGAATTTGGCCTCCATTTTCCCCTCCAAAACTGAGTCCGCCCAACACTGCTTCGTATATGTCCAAAAAGGGGCAGAAAGGTCATTTTTTGAGTGTTTTTTACCTTTTTCGGGGGCTCAAAAACTGTCAAAATTTCTTGGCCATTTGTGAGCATGAATATTTTTTCATGACAAATCCAAAATTGTTGAGTTTTCATCAAAAGGAGACCCCTATCAAAAGCGAGCACCAGGTGGTGCGACGCATTGGGCAGAAAAACCTTTATTTTAGCCCAAAAATTCCAAAATTGCAAAAAGCGTCTCAAATTTTTGAAATTTGGGCTGAGTGTCCTCCATTAAATGTTGTGTTGGGCCAAGGAAGCCTCGGCCAAGATCTGAAGTTTATCTTGCTCCTTTCGCTTCCTCAATGCCTTCTTCAACTTGGCCTTCAAGTTCCTGATTCATGCCTTGCAACTTTTGTATCTCGCCAAGTAATGGTAGGCCATGTGCCTCAACATAGTTTTCTCATTGTTGGCCTTCTCTAGCATCCTTTCCCAAGTGCAAGTTTGTTCTCTCAAGCCAAGATTCTCGATCATGTTCAATCTCTTGCTCATACCCATGATCACTATCTTTTTCCATTGATTTCCTTTGGTTTTGAAAAATGTGGTTGTATATGTATTGTTTTGTGGATAACAATGTGAAAATCTAGTGGAGGGATGAAATGGGTAGAGTGTATGGAAGAGAGTGTAAAAATGTATGTGTAAATAGAGTTTAAGGATGGGAGTAAGAGTTTTAGGGATGTGAGTAGGGTTTAGGGATATGGGTAGGGTTTGGGGAGTGTAGCGTTTGGGAAATTATATGTGGAGAATGGGATTAAGGGAAAACTTTATGAGGGGAGTGGGATTAAGGGGATAAGGTATACAACCATTAGTGCAATCAAGAAAACTGGGGTTTCACCCTAGAAGCTAGGGTTTTAGGGTTTTGGGGATAGGGGAGTAGGATGAGTGGAAATGAGAGGGGAAATGGAAAATGAAATTACTAAAATGTAGTGAAGGGGATGTGAAAGTGGTAGAGGGGAATAAGACAGCAAAAATGGCAATTTTTCAAACCCTAGGTAGATTTTTAATGAAACTTTGCAAGGAGCTAGGGTTTTAATATTTCCCTATTAAATCACCAAGAGGACTGAGAAAAACTCATGCATTGAGCATATTGTAGTGTGAAATTACTTGGTAAATGATGAATTTACAATTTTTGGAGCTTTGGTGGAATATTTGAATGGATTTCAGGCTTTGTAGCCCAATGCGTAGTGCTAGTTATAAAATTACACTATAAATCACTACCCAATGTGTAGTCCCTTTTTGCAAGAGACATATGGAGGATTTACCGGTGTCCAAATTGGATTTATGATAGCTCGTTGGAAATATTATTGAGTCTAATTTCCAACCCAATGAGAATTTTTCAATTTAGAGTTCATCTTCCCTATCAAAAGTCAAATCTCCCAACATTGGTCAAAATGTGCAAAATGAGGCTGCCTCAAGGCAGAGTGCTGTTGCAGTGAACTTTTGAAAGTCTTTCTCAACTCCAAATTGAGCTCATGATAGCTCATTGGAAAGTTATTTGTGTCTAGTTATCGTTTGACTCATCAAAAAAGTAATTTGGCCAACCAAGCTAGGAGAAACCTTGATTTTCCCAAGGTCACTTCAGAGATGCATCAATTCTCATGAGGCAACTCTATTTTTGACATTTCTCTAAAACCATGACACCGATGTAAAAAGTGAAGGAGGTCATACTTCCTTGGCCTATTTTGGACAAAACAAGCTCTCATTTTTCCTGAATTCATCTTCTCTTGCTTAAAAACATCATTGGAGTAAAACCTATCCCGATGTGTGGAACAAGGGATTTGTCGAAATGAAGTGAAATGAAGGGGATAAGGAGCTTCTAAATTCTCGAGAAAATTTTGAGAAGTAGGGAGGGATGTTAGGAAGTAGGGGAAAGTGGAATTTCAAATATTGAGTGAGGGGAAGGGGTCCGAAAGGGAAAAACACGGGCCTAGCCTAGAAAATTGTCAAGTTGTAGCAAGAAACTAGGGTTGTGCGAAAATGAGGAATTTGAGGGATATCAGTGATGGGAAGTGTTTAATAAGGCACACTAAGGATAGGGGAAGGTGTATGAACATTAGGATACAATTTTTTTTTATGATTTGACCATCCAAGAGAAATTACCTTCAAAACCCTAGGAGAGGGAAATGAACCTTACCTAGGCACAAATGAAGCATGAACAAGGTGTAAAATGACCTAGTGGAACTTAACATGATGATGAAAACCCTATGAATGATGGTACACTCAGTTGAATGGTGACATGGACCGAAATTTGGCAAGCTGCCAAAAGGAGTGAAAGAAAACCCTAGACCTAATACCTAGTGACCAAATTTTACTTGAAGACTCACTGAAATGACAAAATTTGACCTTGACACCTTAAAATCACTTTGTAAGAGCATGTTTGATCACTAGAGGAAGGTTGCAAAGACTGACACTAGCATTGGCTCCAATGGGGATAGTAGCTCCTTGGAGGTGCCAAGAACGACAGATCAGTGCCTTATCCATTGGACAATGGAGTCAAAAACTCAAGCTAAAATGCATGACTAAAAACTGACAACTTGATGACACAAACTGACTCTCACTCAACTAAGAATTGACTCAATACTTCAACACAACTGAAAAACTGGAAATGATGCTCAAAGTGGAGCTTATTCATCAAAACCTACTCTAACAGTTTCATTCATCACCTAATCAAGTGAAATGAAACAACCAATGCAACCAGGTAAGTATTCTGACTATTGTTTGTATTCTCCTCAAGTGCTTGCTTATGAACAACAAGAGAGAACAACTGAAAGGCAACTCCCATGAAAACTTGTGAATAGATAAGTTGAATACTATGGATTCTCTATCCGCCCCCAAAAACACTGCATAAGGATCTAAAAATTCATGCACACTGGGACTTTTATGATCCAATGGATTACTTCTCTTCTCTTCATACCATGAATGCAAACTTTGATCTGAGCTCTATGACAAGACTCCTGCTAAAAATGACAAAGAAACCAGTTGCTGATCAAGTTTGTATCAATACTTTTATCAAGCTCACAGATAGGAGAAGGACTTTGACTACAAACATTATCCAACACATCAGCTATTGGATTGCAAAAAACTTGAAAAGATTGTTGCAACCCATTTTATATTGTTTCCAATGAGATTACATGATTTCCTACAAGCTGCTCATCCTTTACTGAAAATGTACTATGTAAATTTTCCTTCAAAACAGAAAGGTACAGAATCATCTTGCATCATTTGATCATATGTGCCAACTTCCAAGTCTTCATCTGCAACTTGACAATAAATGGCATTTGGGGGCTACAAATCTGGATATGAGAAGTCTTGAACAAGGTTTTTATTGCCCTCAAGATGGTCCAAATCAAGACTTGTCGATAGTTGATTTCTGATTGCATGAATGTTGTCTCTAATGAATTGAAACGAAGCAAAACAAAAAGGCAAAGATCCTTCACTTACTTCAAAATTTGTTGCACTTTCCTCGTCATTTCCATAGCTGATATGTGATGACTGAACATTGTATTCGAGCTACTAAAAGTGAACTTCTTCCTCCCACAAACTAGCTGCTGATTTGTCTGCAAGTTTAGCTTCTATTTGAAGAACATAATCATCATCATACAGATCAAACTGAGGCAAATCATTAGTATAAAAGGCATCATCAAGCATACATGTCATATCAACAGATCTCTCTTCTCCAAGATGATCTATAAAACAATCATTATCAAGTCTATGACAACTAGGATAAGAAAGAAAATGTTTTGGAGCAGCCATTTGTTCTTCTTCAATCAGCGAGCGATGGGCTTGAACATATATCCATTCCTTGTGGTGATCCTTTACATCATCTCTTCCACTGCACTTGCCAAAATGTCAAGCTTTACCTCTAGAGAGGTCGATTCCTCCGGACCTATGTTTTTCATCTCTTCTTCCTTCAACTTTTCCCTTTGGATCAGCAAATGAGCCTCTACATCTATTGCACTGTTTTGCATCTCTTCAAGTGTTGCAAGGTTCCTTTCCCTCAGCTGAAACTCCATTTCCAAATCAAAGGCTTCTAGGTAGTGCAAGAGAGCAGATCCAGGAGGAGGCCTTATATTAACCGGCATCGAATAATAAACTTGGTTAAATCTGGAAGAAAATTGTTGTACTGTCTCTCTTGACTGTCTTTTCAGTTGGTTATACTCTTCTATAATCAAGAAAGGGTTTTGTCTTACCACCAACCTATCGAGGAAAACTTTGACGAATTGCTGGAAATCTGAGATGCTCGTATCAGGCAGGGTTTTGAACCAACTCTTGACTTTACCTTGCAAAGAAAGAGAAAAAAGACTAATACTAACATCTTCTTCATCAACTTCAAAATGGTTGAGAAAAGACTCAAAATTCAATACATGCCTCTCAGCAGTGATGTTGTCGTGTTCACCATCAAATCTTGGTAGATATAGATCATGATTTTTAGGGAAAGCATGGGATATAGGAGGTAAAATCAGAGGCTTGTATCGATCTGGAATTTTACAAGGTATAGGGGTATGTACAGAAAGTATATAACTAGTCTTGGTCTCATTAGGCTCATCAGTTTGAAGTTGGTCATCACAAGATTCAGAAAAGGGTCTTGATCAAGCTCAAAGGCATGCAAATCTTTGGTATTTACAATCTTCAAAGGGAAGGAACCAAATGCAGGCTGAGGATCTCTTCTCAAACATAGTATACTTTGAAAATCCTTCTTGAAATTCTCAGGAAAATAGAAGAAATAATTTATAATAAAGAAAAAAATGTCTTGGATGAAATTCCAACTTGAATACCTGATCTTTCCATATCGTCCTTTCATGTTTTTACTCGTCGGGTTCATCATCCAGTGGAGTCTTTGGATCTGATCTCGAAAATGATTTGGAACCACCAGGTGAATGATTTTAGTCTTTCCGGTGTCTGATCGTTGTCCACCATCAACAATCAGATCTGACTTGATACATGTTACTGGGGCAATTTGCAAGTTAGATGTTCAGCTTATAAGACTAGACTAGAGATTGACTGAAGCAGTTTTTATCTACTTATGCACTCACAAAGCAATGTGTAGTTAGAAGGCTTCCTGGCATAACTTCAGGCTCTGTCTGTATTTTATAAAGCAAGAAAACTAACAAACAAATAATATTTTCTTCCCTAGTATGGTCGCCACTATGTTAGAGCCTAAATCTACCTCAAGCTGAGAAAGGTAGGATCTAGGATAACATCATACCATGCTTAACCTGGTAGCTAGCACTACCAGGTTTGGAGAGGGCTCTCTCCTTGTAAATATCAGCAAAAAATGATCAATGAGGCTTGAGATGATTTAAATTTTATGATGTTTTGTTGGCTCAAATGGAAAGACAAATTTGGGTCTGGGGAATGAGGCTCAGTTTTGCAGAGATATATATGGGGAAAGGTAGGCAAATGATTTGGTACTTTAAATTGAGTGAAATGGAGAGATTTATACAGGTGAGGAGTTTAAAAGGGCAACTTCAAATAACTGAAAACATAAATAACTAAGCAAACCCTAGGTAGAGCACTGCAATTTCAATGGATTCTAACTTTATCCTTGTTTGTTTTAGTTAAGATGAGGCAAAAGAGATAATGGCATACATAAATCACATGTAAACTTACATTTACAGAAGTAAATACAATATCAAAGAAAAATGCCACATGAATCCCATAGAGTGCTGCAAACCCTAGTCTATTCCTTAGCCAAAACCGCTGAAAAATGTATACAATGAAACTCCAAGCTTTCTCAAAAGTCCAACCTTTGCTAATGAATGAAAAATCACAAGATATAGGCAAAAAACAACTCATCCTAGCCTCTAGGGGTCGAGCTCATAAGTTTAGGAGCTGTTCCAACAAATTCTAAACTGAGAACTAAAAAGTAGGAAGTGGAACGACTTGCCTCTGAAAACTAGGGAACTAATTCATTCAGTTGCAAACTACCTTTTCATGGATGAATATACCTTTATGAGTGAAAATTTAGCATAATTACATCAATATCCATCAAATTACATTAAATTACATCATGATTTTGACATTTAGAAGAAGAAAAGTCAAACTGTCAAGAAATGAGGCGAAAAGCAAATTATTTTTGGTCAAACTAAGCAAAATTTCCCCAATGCGCCGCGCCGATTTCCCTATGCATAGCGCCTTTTTGCAGCTGATTTTGGATGCCTTTATGGTGTCTAAATTTTCTACACATGTTCTTGTTGGAAAGGTATACCTGTCTACTTTCCAGGACAAGTGGAATTTTTGAATTTGGCCTCCATTTGCGCCTCCAAAGCTGAGTTTTCCCAACACTGCTTCCTGTGTGTCCAAAAAGGGGCAGAAAGGTCATTTTTGGGGTGTTTTTTGACATTTTTGGGGGCTCAAAACCTGTCAAAATTTCTTGGCCATTTGTGAGCATGCATATTTTTTCATGAAAAATCCAAAAATGCTAAGTTTTCATCAAAAGGAGGCCCCCATCAAAAGCGAGCGCTAGGTAGCGTGGCGCATTGGGCAGAAAAACCTATATTTTGGCCAAAAAATTCCAAAATTGCAAAAAGTGTCCCAAGTTTTTTGAAATTTGGGCTGAGTGTCCTCCATTAAGTGTTGTGTTGGGCCAAGGAAGCCTCAACCAAGATCTGAAGTCTATCTTGCTCCTTTCGCTTCCTCGATGCCTTCTTCAACTTGGCCTTCAAGTTCCTGATTCGTGCCTTGCAACGTTTGTTTCTCGCCAAGTAATGGTAGGCCATGTGCCTCAACATAGTTTTCCCATTGTTGGCCTTCTCTAGCATCCTTTCCCAAGTGCAAGTTTGTTCTCTCAAGCCAATATTCACTCTCATGTTCAATCTCTTTCTCATACCCATGATCACTATCTCTTTCCATTGTTTTCCTTTGGTTTTGAAAAATGTGGTTGTATATGGATGGTTTTGTGGATAACAGTGTGAAACTATGGTGGAGAAATGAAATGGGTAGAGTGTATGGAAGAGAGTGTGAAAATGTATGTGTGAATAGAGTTTAGGAATGGGAGTAAGAGCTTTAGGGATGTGAGTAGGGTTTAGGGATATGGATAGGGCTTGGGGAGTGTAGCATTTGGGAAATTATATGTGGAGAATGGGATTAAGGGGAAGTTGTATAAGGGGAGTGGGATTAAGGGGATAGGGTATACAACCATTAGTGCAATGAAGAAAACTAGGGTTTCACCCTAGAAGCTAGGGTTTTAGGGTTTTGGGGATAGGGGAGTAGGATGAGTGGAAATGAGAGGGGAAATGGGAAATGAAATTAGTGAAAGTTAGTGAAGGGGATGTGAAAGTGGTAGAGGGGAATAAGACAGCAAAAAATGGTAGTTTTGCAAACCCTAGGCAGATTTTCAATGAAATTGTGCAAGGAGCTAGGGTTTTAACATTTCCCTATTAAATCACTAAGAGGACTAAGACAAACTCATGCATTGAGCATATTGGAGTGTGAACTTACTTGGGAAATGATGAATTTACAATTTTGGGAGATTTGGTGGAAGATTTGGATGGATTTCAGGCCTTGTAGCCCAATGCACAGTGCTGCCCCAATTCGTAGTGCCAGTCATAAAATTACACTATATATCACTGCCCAATGCGTAGCACCGGCTCAATGCATAGCGCCTTTTTGTAGGATACTTTTGGAGGCCTTCCTGGTGTCCAAATTGGGCGTGGGATAGCTTGTTGGAAATAGTATTAAGTATAGTTTCCAACCCAACTAGAATATTTCAATTTTTAGTTCATTTTCCCTATCAAATATCAAATCGCCAAAGACTGGTCAAAATGTGCAAAATGAGGCTGCCTCAAGGCAGAGTACTGTTGCAGTCAACGTTTGAAAGTCTTCCTCAACTCCAAATTGAGCTCATGATAGCTCATTGGAAATATATTTGTGTATAGTTATCATTTGACTCATCAAGAAAGTCATTGGGCCAACCAAGATAGGAGAAATCTTGATTTTTCCAAGGTCACTTCAGAGGTGCATCAATTCTCCTGAGGCAACTGTATTTTTGACATTTCTCTAAAACCATGATACCTATGTAAAACGTGAAGGAGGTTGTTCTTCCTTGGCCTATTTGGGACAAAAAATGCTCTTATTTTTCCCAAATTCATCTTCTCTTGCTCAGAAACATCATTGGAGTAAAACCTATCCTGATGTGTGGAATAGGGGATTTGTCGAAATGAAGTGAAATGAAGGGGATAAGGAGCTTCTAAATTCTTGAGAAAATTTTGGGAAGTAGAGAGGGATGTTAGGAAGTAGGGGAAAGTGGAATTTCAAAGATTTAGTGAGGGGAAGGGGTCCAAAAGGGAAAAACACATGCTTAGCCTAGAAAATTGTCAAGTTGCAGCAAGAAACTAGGGTTTGTGCGAAAATGAGGAATTTGAGGGATATCAGTGATGGGAAGTGTTTAATAAGGTACATTAAGGATAAGGGAAGGTGTATGAACATTAGGATACATGTTTTGTTGATTATTTGACCATCCAAGAGAAATTACCTTCAAAACCCTAGGAGAAGGAAATGAACCTTACCCAAGCACAACTAAAGCATCAACAAGGTGTAAAATGATCCAGTGGAACTTGAGATGATGATGAAAACCCTCTAAATGATGGTACACTCATTTTAATGGTGACATGGACCGAAATTTGGCAAGCTGCCAAAAAGGATTGAAAACAAACCCTAGACCTAATACTTAGTGACCAAATTTTACTTGAAGACTCACTGAAATGACAAAATTTGACCTTGACACCTTAAAATCACTTTGTAAGAGCATGTTTGATCACTAGAGGAAGGTTGCAAAGACTAACACTAACAATGTTTATAACAACTGGGTGGTCGTTACATCCAGAGGAAAATCTGGGAAGATCAACCCCGAAGGGTGTTATAGCTCCAAATCTCACCAGTATGGTTTGTGATGCTACAGCCATGGCCTAGGGCAACCCCTCCTTCCAGACCTGGTCATATATCTAAAAAACAGTGTTTTATTCCCTGTACGCGACATTGCCCTGAGTTAAACGCGTGTATACACGGGTTCATACATACCTAACTCGCGTATATGTATTAAAACACTTAAAAAATATAAAAGCTCCTTATTTTCGGGTGGAGATCGCGGGTTTTACCTGCTGATCATCTGTTAGTGCCTGTGGCCTCAACTGTCCCCAACAAATTCCTAACTAAAAAACTACTTTGGAGTTGGTATAAAAAGACATCAAGGGGAAGGCCTAAGGAAGGGAGATCATAGAGCAAAGTTATTATACTGATTTTTTTCCCCCCTGATCAGGTCTGAAGACCCTTGTGCCTTCTGCACTTCCCCCATCTTGTATAGGAAACCCTTGTTTCCTAGTGTTTGGATGTTCATTCTTTCCCATCACATCTTGGAGTGAGTAATGGAAGGTGACCTACTAGTGGCTTGAGGCGGGACGGATCCAGAAGGAGGCTGAGCTTGGAGCCTGCAGAAGCGGATTTCAGGTGATATTGCTCTTTTTCCATATTATTTTATTTATCTAATAAAGAAACACGTCTTGTTCCCGAAACGCTTCTTTCTTTGTGTTGATGATATTTATATGTGAAGTTCATACTTGAATAGATGTTTATAAGTTTGTAACTAACTCATCTATCATATAACATAAAGATCATTTTTATGTAAAATCTTGTCCATATGCTGTTGTAGTTCGTGGAATTGTGGTTTTTACAGGACAAAGGAGCGGAAGGGACGTGAAGAAGGGTTTGCACCCTTGAGTAACTACCCAAACGTAGGACCTCAGGTATGCCCCTTTCACCCTAAAAGTAGTTTTTCATAGCATAAACGGTTGTGTGTGTGTGTTTCTGAACTTAGATAACTTTCAGTCTGCTAAGGTTCTGCCCAAGAACCTTAGGGGATTATATCCCGCAACAGAACTGGCGACTCCACTGGGGAACAACATTCTTGTTGTTCCTTGTTGGGCGTTTGTCAAGCCTATCAGGGCTCAGGATCTTGCTGGCTTATTGATTCTGTTTGGTCTGTTTCTGATTTTATAGTTTGACCAGTTTCTGGAATTTTCTTTTTTATTTTTCTTGAAAGGCTGCATACACACTGATTTTCTTGGTTACAGAAGCGTATACACGCTTATTTCCTGAAGTAAACCCGCGTATACGCATGTTTCCTCAGGAATAGTAGCGTATACACGCCTTCTGCGCTGAGTGCAGTCGCGTATACTTAGCAATTTTCAAGATTTATAAACTTTTTGTTTCTGGAATGTTTCTGGTGTTTTCTGTCAGTTTAAACAGTCATTTGGGTCAGTAGCAGTTATCTGTTTTTTCCAGCAAGTGTCTTTACTCTAACTTCTCCTTGAATTATAAGAAGTCTTGGTCCTATTTCGTGTTTGCGAGGGTCATCATATTTTCACTTTAAACACGCAAGATTTCCTTACTGGAATCTTGGCTGCCCTGAGTAATCAGAGCATAAAAGATTTTCATTAATCTTTGTGTTTAAATTCGTCCTTGGTGACGTCTTGGTTTGCTTAACGAAATAGTTTCTATGACCTATTGCTTCTTTGTTTCATTTAAGTAGTCATTTTGATACTTTCTTGGAACCTTTCTTTTGATCTTTTGTTTTGGTCTTTGCTACCAAAAGCTCTCCGGGCTGCCTTTCATTGTCGAAAGCACTTTTGAGCGCATTTGTTTTTGTTGAGTTTTCATTCCTTGTTGGGTACAAACTTGCAAAAAGTGTTTCTTGCTTTTTTTCGATTGTGAAGTGACGGTTTTTTGAAAGCAATTTCAAAAGAATTTCTTGTTTGTTTCTTGTTTTATTTCTACTTTCAAGTGAGCTTTTCGAAAAGTTGTTGGTTTTTGCTTTCTTGGACTCGCTTTTCGTTTCGCTTCCTTTTGTTGAATGAAAGTGTTTTTGTTATCTTGAGTTTTTGCTTTTAATATTTAGACGAATTGCACTATTTTTGATTCCATCTAAATATAATCAGTGGCAAAAAGTAATTTGGTGAACAAGAACAAATTTTGTTTCCTTTTTAGAGTAGTTTTCAATCTTGCATTGAGCATTTAGTATTGCATTTAGGACAAATTTGCATCTCTTTTGGCATGAAATAGATTTGTTAACTTTTGAGCATGAAGTATGCATGAATAAGAAAAGAAAATGAAAAATTTGTTTCAGTAGAAGTTTTCCTCTTGAACCTAGTAGAAGATTACTTTTCATCGAAAAACAAATACAAAGTGCATAAGCATGTAGTTAAGTTTTATTAATCTTTTTTGCGTCAAAAAACACATCATCAGTTTCACTTCCACCACCTTTTGACCTAAAAGAACAGCCTTTAAAAAATCAAGCACTAATAAAATCAACTAGAACTGTTTTATTTTAAGGATACACAAACAAGTTTTAGGATTTTAGGGCCTTGGAATAGGCGAGTGGAGAGTTAACTCTCCAAGGCCACATTAAAACGTCAAAACATAGGAGTTTGATTAAAGAGAGAAAATCCAATAGCGTGAGGAAGACCAAGAAAGCTCTGGATCTGGGAGTTAAGCGCGAGGGTCTGTGAAGACAGGGAAGAGAGATACCCCCTCTCCTACTTGTCCGAACTTACCTCAAGACCGTTCCGCCTGGCTTCTGCAACGAGTTGGGATCCTTAGTTGCTGCTCCTAGGATACTACATAGGTGGGTGCGGAGGGGAATCCCGTGGCACCCGTGGCACCTGAGGTCGATGTTGCATCACTTTCAACAGCACTACTGGAGGGCACCCTTGCGAAGCTTGGGGGCTTGCACCGGTGCAGACTGTTGTTAGGAGGTCAGCGTAACTTCCTCTGACACCTTCGCTGATAGGCCTGGGTCCTCATCACCCCAGACTATCTTTGGAAGGCCCTTTGTCTTCCACTTTCTCGTATTTTGGTGTCCGGTCTTAATCACCCGGAGTGGAAATACTTGAAAGTTGTTTTGATTGGCTGTATCTTTAGGGACTTTTAGTGGGTGCTCTGTGCTTTTAGTCG